>CAUYQG010020554.1:0-19877 GCA_963574415.1 Tarsius wallacei | reverse complement strand
CCTTGGGAGGCTGAGGTGAATGGATTGCCTGAGCCCGCGGGTTCGAGACCCGCCTGGGCAGGCGAAACCTCATCTCTACAATAAATCAAAAAAATTAGCTGGGCGTGGTAGCGCGTGCCTGTAATTCCTGCTACTCGGAAGGCTGAGGCGGAAGGATTGCCGGAGCCCAGCAGGTCCAGGCTGCGGTGGCCAGGAGCGGCCACTGCACTCCAGCCTGGGCCATCGAGTGGGACTCCAACTCAAAAAAAACAAAAAAACAAAACAAAAAAACTGCTTTTTAAAAGTTTATGCTTTTTTAAAACTAAAAATTATATTATTTTACTTTTAAGATCTTTTGAAATAATCAAGTGAAGGTCTTGTGGTTAGTACTAAGTTATTGATAAGCTCTAAAATATTCTAAGCATAGTTCTATGAACTATAGGGATCCAAGTCTTATTACCATAAATAGGTGATTTTCTCCTGTATTAGTTAATATATGACTACTTTTGGAGGGTGTGGAGAAGTACTTGAGAAAGAAAGTCCAGGAAAAGTCAGTTTCAATATCAAAGAAGCTGAACACGTTTTCCCCTTACAAATACCTATACCTATCTGTTTCTCTTGATTCTGACTTCATTTCTGAAACAGTTTTTTGTGCCTTGTTGACTATACTGGTTGTTGATCTTCCCAAAGGATCACACCACTGGGCTTTATTTTCACATGTTTTTTGCATATGCCCTATCAACAATCTGATTTCCAGCTGAGGAATGCAAATATACAAATGTAAATGTTAAAATTTACAGTATAGTGACAGTTTTCAGATTAAATTGTAAGTCAAAAACCATCCATTGATACATAATCCCCTTCTAAAATGTAATGTATATATAATGTCTCATTCTTAAAAGTTTTTAATGCCAGGTAATTTACTTAAGCCTCATTCAAAAACATTACTATTTATTTTTTACTAATAATCATGCTATTAGCACATAACAAAATTACATTCTAGATACTTCAAAAGTATATGTTAAAGACTTTGGCCTCGCTGAGGGATTGGGCATGGTCTTAGATGGCTATAGTCTTGCTATTCAGTTCAGTAAAAATATCACTACTCTCTTTTTCCTGACATATTTATAGATAAATATTGTCTGTGAGTCGAATACTGCTAGTTTATGTGCTTCTCAGTTGATTTTATTTCAAAGCACAAATGAAAACACTTGTATTCTGCTCCTTCTACATTTGTTATTTTAAAATATATCCTATTAGTTTATCTTACATTTTTATGAGTTACAGTATAGACTCTAAACAACCTACCTACACCTTGCAAAGTATTGTAAATGTAAATAATCCTAAGAAAATAAAGCTTATGTAACACAGCAACAGGAAAATATGTTAATTCAAAAATAGACAAAATTAGACATATTTTGGCAGGGAGGGAAAGCTAAGAAAAAATAAAAATAATAAAATTTTTAATTTATTTTTTATTGATACATAATAGTTATACATATTTTGGGGTGCATGTGTATATTTATGCACATATACAATGTGTAATGATCAAACCAGTGCAATTGGTACATTCCTCATCTTAACCATTCACCCCATTTTTATGTTTGGAACATTCTAACTCTTCTCCTCCAGCAAGTTTGAACTATACAACAAAACATTGTTAGCTCTGGTCACCCTATTCCACTATCAAACACTAGATCTTATTTCTTACGTCTAAATGTATTTTTATGCCCATTACCCAACCTCTCCTATCCCATTCTCCATCCTTTCAGCCTCTGGTAACCACAAATCAACTCTCTTATCTCCAGGAGTTCTACTTTTCTAGCTTCTACATATGAGTGAGAACATGAGGTATTTGTTCTTCTGTGCCTGATTTATCTCACTTAATCATTGGCCTCCAGTTTTACACATGTTGGTGCAATGAAAAGATTTTATTATTGTTTTATGGCTAATTAATAGTCCATTGCATATATGTATTTTATTTTCTTTATCCATGAATTCATTGATGGACACTTAAGTTGATTCTATATCTTGGCTATTGTGAATAGTACTGCAATGAACATGGAACTGTAGACCTCTCTTTGATAAACTGATTTTCCTTCTCTGGAATATATATCCAGCAGTGGGATCTCTGGATCATTTTTAATTTTTTGAAAAACCTCCACACTGTTTTCTCTAACAGCTATACTAATTTACATTCCCACCAATAGTGTATAAGCATTCCCCTTTCTCTGCATTCTCACCATATTCCATTATTTTTTGTCATTTTGATTAAAGTCATTTTAACTGGGTGAGATAGTATCTCTTGTGGTTTTGATTTACATTTCCCTGATGATTAGTGATAGTGGGCATTTTTGCATATAGCTGGGCCACGTGTATGTCTTCTTTTGAGAAATGTCTATTCAGACATTTTGCTCATTTTAAAGATCAGATTAAGTTTTATATTTTTCTTTCTTTTTGTTCTTTTTTGTTGTTGCTTGCTGCATTACTTGATCTTTATATATTCTGGTTATTAATCCCTTACAGATGGATAGTTTGCATATTTTCCCCCATTCTGTAAGCTGTCTCTTCATGTTATTAATTATTTCCTTTGCTGTGCAGAGCTTCTTAGTTTGATGTGATTCCATTTATTTATTTCTGCTTTTGTTGTGGTGCTTTTGAGGTCTACCCAAAAAATATTTGCCCAGACTAATGTCTTGAAGCATTTCCCCAAGGTTTTCTTCTAGCGGCTTAATAGTTTCAGTTCTGGGATTTAGGTCTTTAAATCATTTTGATTTGATTTTTGTAAGAGGTGAGAGAGGTCTAACTTGATTCTTCTGCATATAGTCATCCAGTTTTCTCAGTACCATTTATTTAAAAGACTACCCTTTCCCCAATGTATGTTATGGGCATTTTTGTCAAAAATCAATTCCTTGTAAATGCATGAATTTATTTCTGGGTTCTCTAAGATATAATGTACATTTTTAAAGAAACATTTTTTAAAGTCAGGATAAATTATTTTATTTAAGTAATTGACTAAAAATTTTTTCTTAATGCTAATATAGAATAAGCATTATGAAGCATTAGTAGTAAAAGCAATTAGATATTAGGTAGCTGAAGTTATACTGCAGGTATCCAGGAATATGTAAGTAAATGTCAAAAATAAACAATGGCAGAAGCAGTCCTTACAGATTAAGTGATGGCAATTCTACTGGCCTAAAGAGATTGGGTGTTTCCTATCAAAAAGACTAATGTAGTCCCTCTTCTCACAGAGTTTATATTCCACATGGGAGGATAATCAGTAACAACTAATTAACATTTAGTTTGTGAGAAGCATAAACCAGAAACAAAAATGTGCTAGAATAAAAATAATATATATGAGTATGGGGTAGGTAGGCAGAGAAAGCATCTCTGGGGAAGTGACATTTGAGCTAAGACATGAAGAATAAGAAGGAACAGGATGAGAAGGAATAGGAAGAAGAAGTCTCCAGGCAGAGGACAGCGAGTTCAAATGCCCTAAAGCAGAAATAATTTTGCTGTTAAAAACAATTTTTTCATTAAGAGTTTAGTGGGTGAGAGAGTGGCATGAAATGAGACTGAATGGTGGGCATCTTCACGCACAGCCTTGAAACCAGTAAAAACTTTGAAATGTATTCTAAATACAGTAAGAACCATGAGCAGGGTTTTACCAAGCAGTGACATAATATAACTTGAGTTTTAAAAATAATCATACTCCATGATATACAGAGAATACATTGTAAGAAGATGTCTTAATCTTCTTGGGCTGCTATAACAAAATACCATTAAGAGGATAGCTGAAATGTCAAACATGTAATTTCCTCCCAAAGGCCTCATCTCCAAATGCCATGACCCTGGGGAGTTAGGGCTTCAACATACAAATTTTGGAGGAACACAATTCAATCTATAGCCAAGGACAATGGAATTTGTACATATGCTTGCTTTTGCCTTCCTAGTACCCATTTTCCCTTTTCTTGGAAATAATGTCTTGAAGTTCATTTAGGGATTGATCTTTTCCTTTCTTCTGTCCCTGTGGTTTGGGTGGGGCTGACCTCACTTAAGCCAAAATTTCACGTAGCTACTCTTGACAAGACAATGTCTTCCTCTGGACCAGTACTTGATTCTGGTATGCCTGTATGACCCAGACCAGGTTAGACATTTATTAGAGAAAATAATTGAGGGATATAATCAGTCTTTCTCTAAGAAGGAAAGCCTAATTAAAGCTAAAGTCAATACAATTTTTAGTAATCCAGAAAGGGTTAGTGCTGACTTGATTTTGAAGGGTGGAAGGAGATAGAGAAGCATTGGAAATAGTAAATATATCTTTAAAGTATATTTGACTTGCCTGCCTAATAGAACAGATGGAAATAATGAAAAGCACTTATACATTTCCTTTATAAGATAGGGTGAATAGATGATGATGCTAAATCGTATGAAGAAAAATCTTAATTTGGTGAATAAGGAAATCAATAAATCTTGTTTTGCATTTATTACATTTAAGACATTTTGGCATTTTTGAGTGACTATGTCAAGAAAACAACTGGCCATATTAACCTGAATCTTAGGAGAGAGGTATAGACTGTATATATGTCGGTCAAAATTAGATCGGTAAATATAAACAGAGATTTTAAGAGTTCCCAGACTAAATTTTAAGGCAGAGTGGACTGAAAAGAAGCAAGATTGAAGACAAAAGATAGGGACTGTCATTGTCCATTATAGTTATCATCCTTTTATAAACTTTAAATCAGAAAGTATAACCTTAGCAGATGCTAAATAAAAATATTAAACATGGCTAGGTGCAGTGGCTCACACCTGTGATCCCAGCACTTCTGAAGGCAGAGTCAGGAGGATTGCTTGAGTCCAGAGTTCAAGAACAGTGTAGGCAACAAAGTGAGACCTTATCTCCACAACAAATAATAATAATAATAATAAATAATTAATCCGGTGTGGTGGCACATGCCTATAGTCCCAGCTACTCGGGAGACTGAGGCAGAAGGATGACCTGAGCCCAGGAGGCTGAGACTGTGGTGGGCCAATATTATGCCACTGTACTCCAGTCTGGGTAACAAAGTGAGAACCCACTGCAAAAAAAGAAAAAAAGAAAGGGTCTAAATTTAGACATATTTAGGCAGAATATAATTATTTACACTATTGTACAACAAAACCATTAGTTTGTGCTTAGTGACTAATCATGATTTTATTTTTTTATAGCTTAAGACAATTTCAAAATGGTGAATTATACCAAGTGGTAGACATTTAACAACAATGTATTTTTATAAGGCAAAGCAACTTCACAAGTTAGACTGAGGTGTGTTATCTTCAAAATAATGTAAATGTCCTGGATTGAAAGGAATAGAGGATTTAACAAATAATAATGACTATCCTAAACAAGAGAAATAAAATCATTGCTCTTACTGAGTTCCCTCCATTAGTAAACAAAAAATAAGTTAAACAAGTAAATGGTAGTTGAGATGATAATGACCTTGATGGAAATAAGTGATAGGAATGAAGAATAGATACACCAACCAAGTATATAGAGAGCAACAGTCAATGTGCATCTCCTCCTGCTTTCAGCAGCTTGTGAGCATTTACTCGCAATTGCCAGTCACAGCTGGTCTCACTGTAGCTGTTTACACTAGAAGGAAAAGAAGCCACACCTGCCGGAACTCCCTTCTACACCCTCTATGTATAAATTTTGTAAGACCAAAGACTCTTCCCTTCCTCAAATGACTATTGGAACTAAATTCACCACATGGTTCACATCCTGATTTCGATCTCAGTTCCTGTGTAGTGTGTAGTCTTTGTGAATGGTGTGTCATTGTGGTGACTGCATTGTGAGGATATAAGCTTTTTTTCCCCCTAGCTCTAGTCTCATCCCATGATTCTTGGTGTGTCTGTTCCCTGACCTTCCATCTCACTCCTTTCTCTCTACAACCATTTCACTTGACTTTCTGGAACTTTCCCTATAAAACTAGCCAATCTCTATAACACTACTTTTTACTAAAAAACATTATTTTTACTAAACATTCCTTTTACTAAAAAACATGGATGACATTCTTTTTACTGGAAAAAAAAAGGATAACAACTAAAAATCTTCTACAGCTCTCTCAAGAAGAGGCTGTTTAACATTCTAGAGAAAACAGCCAAAAATCATAGTTAACATTTATTGTGTACTACCTATAACAATGCTATATATATATATTTATTCCGTGAATACATTTTATAAATGTACTTCATTTAATTATCCGTATTACCCTTAGTTATGTAATTATATCTGCATTTTACAGATATGACACTGAGATAAAGAGAGATTAGGTCAACTTCTCATGTAACAGAAGAATAGAGAGAAGAAATCACCAATGAAACTCAGACAGTCTAAATCCAGAGCTGGTGCTCTTAGGCAATATCCTCATCTTAGGTTGCTCACGGCTCAGAAATAAGGCTAAAATTCTTATTGTTACCTTACTAAACAAAAGCACTTCTGGCTTCTTTAAAAATTTTTCTTTTCCTTCTAATTTTCATCTATAAAACTCCTGGCCAATTCATTTCATTTCCCAAAGATTCTGGTACCTAGCTCAGGGTATTTTTCTCCTTCTCTATTCTTGCTATCATCTCAGGAAATTCAAGTCCACATAGAAAATCTATCCAGCATCATGTTTTAATGGTTCTCTGATTTCTTCTTCATTAATGGTATCGTTCACATCATTTCTTCCTATCTTATAACTTATCACTAAAAAATGTTTCCACTTCCAAAGTTACAAACACTCTATTTTTGAAAATTCCTGTTTACCTGCTTAAGAGCCCCAACTCCAACTCAGCTTAAGTTTCAAGGATTTCTACATTTTCTTTCAAAATATCAGACTCCTTATACTTTCAATTGATCCTACAATCTTTCATTTCAATCATTGTGTTACTAGTACACTAACTTTCCTTTTCAACGTGTTCTTTCAAAGCCTCCACCTAGGATCCAGAAATCCATGAGGCCTGTGCTTGTCTCACTCAGACAGCTGAGCACTCCTAAATGGACTGGCATTTTTATAAAGTTTATCAACAACCTTGCCTAACCAGGATCTTAATATGATTCTCTAATTATCTTTATCTAACTTTTATAAAAAATCTTTCAGAATTCCTTCATTCTTATGTGCTATGGTACCCTTTTTAAGCCTTTTACTCTTAACAGACGATTGCACTGTGCTTAACTAAAATGATTAGAGCCATTAGATAGAAATTACTTCAATATTCTGCTGCCAAATCTGATAGCTACTTGCATGGATACCAATTTTTCCTCCTGCCTCCCTGATACAAGGGAAGTATCAGGAAGTATGTAGTGTTATAGAAGTGAAACAAAGAAGAAAGGAATGATCAACTCTGTCAAAAGTTGCTGCTGAAATATTAAATAGGATGAAGGCTATTGAATTGAATACAATTGCTACATGTCCGTTGAATTTAGGTATAGGTAGCTAACTAAAATTTAAGAAAAGTGGTTTTCGTGGAGAAGTGGGGCAAAAGGCAGATTAGATTGCTCTGAGTGGGACAAAGTGGGGCAGAAGGCAGATTAGACTGCTCTAAATGGGACAAAAAAGTAGAGATATAATTTAAGTAACTATTCTAAGTCTATGTGCAAAGGATATGAACAGAAGGAGTACTTGGAGGTGAGGTTCACTCTCTCTCTATCTCCCTATCTCTCTTTTTAAATGCTGGGGACCACTCACTAAATTAATGTTACAACATACTAACGAGTTGAGACCTGCAGTTTTTACCACAGTAGGTTACTCTATTCCTCCATAATTTTGTATTTGTATTACCTTTCCTCTTTCAAGCGAATTCCTCTATATATAATGAGTCCCAGCCCCTCACGTACTCCAGAATTTATGCTAGCATTAAATACTTTTGCTGTAAAAAAGTATTTCTTCTTTTACTGGGACTCACAAGAAATATACATTATATTGTGGCACTATATATACATATATATATATACACATCTATATTATACTGCTATAAAATACATCTATATTATACATAAGTATCATACATACATATATAATCATATATATAATATGCAAGTATCATGTATAAATATATAAAATGTATTTTTTACTGTTTGGAGTCCATTTATACAACCAAAAGATTCATAATATAATATTACCTTATTATATACACGTATGATATGCTGATATTTTCTCTTCTTTCTTTCTCTGTCTTTTTTAAATGCTGGTAACCACTCACTAAATTAATGTTACAACGTACTAATGAGTTGAGACCTGCAGTAGGCTACTCTATTCCCCCATAATTATGTATTTGAATTATTTCATCTAAAAATTAAAAATAAAAATAATCTTTACCTCCAAGTACTCCTTCAGTTCATAATCTTTGCATATAGACTTAGATGAATTATTTAAATACCTCCACTTTTTTGTCCCATTGATCACTCAGAGCAATCTAATCTGCCTTCTGCCCCACTTCACAAAAACCACTTTCCTTAGATTTTAGTTAGCTACCTACACCTAAATTCAATGGACATGTTTCAGCCTTCATCTTATTTAATATTTCAGCAGCAGCATTTGACAGAGTTGATCATTCCTTTTTTCTTTGTTTCACTTCTATAACACTTCATTCCATCAATTTCCCTCCTTTTTCTCTATCTACCCATTTTTGTTCCTCTGCCATCAAACTTTAAAGTATTGAAGACTACCTTTTCGTTTCACTCTTCTCTCTCAGCATCTTTTTCTCCCCCCCTCCCCCCTCCCCGTCTCTTCCTCAAGATTTAATCTACACTTTCTATTTATTTAAATTCAAAGTTTTCTTTTCTCCTTATAGGACCTATGCATCCCTGGAAGTTAACAGCTTCTGTTAGAAGTCAGCTGGAAGCCTTTGAAAGTTACATGGTCAACATCTGAGGAATAGATTTGCCTAGCTTTGAAGACTCTGTGATCTTGTCCAAGAGATTTGTCAGTTTCTTCTGTCTTTAATTGCATTGCCTGGAGTGTGACCAGAAAATCTCTTTAGAATATCTCAATAACAAAATAAAACTCAGCTTTATATTTTTTGTGTATTGTTTTATCTAATTACTTATTGCAAATTATTTGGTTGGTGCTTTAAAAATACACAGCTAATGGTTCATTAACAAATATTTCTCAAGCCGGGCTACATGGCTCAGCCTGTAATCCCGTGCTTTGGGAGGCTGAGGTGAGTGGATTGCCTGAGCCCATGGGTTCGAGACCCGCCTGGGCAAGCAAGACCTCATCTCTACAATAAATCAAAAAATTAGCCAGGAGCGGTAGCACGCGCCTGTAGTTCCAGCTACTTGGAAGGCTGAGGCAGAAGGATCGCCGGAGCCCAGCAGGTCGAGGCTGCGGTGGCCAGGAGCAGTCACTGCACTACAGTCTGGGCGACAGAGTGAGACTCCAACTCAAAACAAAAAAAAACAAATATTTCTCTATTTATAATACATTTTCATCTTGCAAATCTATTTTATGCTCTTTTGCACCCAACACTTTTCACTTCAATATTGCATTTCAAAGTAATATTTTTTATAAGTTTTAGGCTGCACTTATGATTCCAGGTTAAATTAAAATGCAATCTTCTCTTTGGTTACCAATTTGCAAATAGTCTAGCTGTGTTGACAATAAGATAAATATGCAGCTACACGTAGTCAAGTTTGCAGAAAAGGAGGGCCCGAGGTCAACTCATTGCTTTACCAGATATTGGCAATAAAGCTGAAAATTAAACATGGATTAAACAATGTACTTTAATTTTAAAATGTTAGCATGAGAGGACAATGCATCTCTGAATCAAAAATGGCACTAGACTCTCAATAGTTTTTGCCAATTAAATTAATAAAATTGCAAAGAATCAGTAAACATTTTGAACAATTGTTTACTTAGGCTATGTAACTTGAAATACTTTTATTACATATATTTTCCCTTATGCATATATGTAATTAAAATTTTTAAATATAATTTAAGGTAGCAGATACATATATATGTTAATAAGTGTTTATGTTTTATTAAAACTTAATTTCTTCCCTAATTTCATAGTTCTGATTATTTCTATTGCCTCCAGAAATGCCTTTATTTTGGGTGTTAAAACTAATAAAAAGCCGGGCTCGGTGACTCAGCCTGTAATCCCGCGTCTTGGGAGGCTGAGGTGAGTGGATTGCCTGAGCCCGCAGGTTCGAGACCTACCTGGGCAACTTGGCAAGACCTCATCTCTACAATAAATCAAAAAATTAGCCGGGTGTGGTGGCACACACCTGTAGTTCCAGCTACTTGGAAGGCTGAGGCGGAAGGATCACCGGAGCCCAGCAGGTCGAAGCTGCAGTGGCCGGGAGCAGCCACTGCACTCCAGTCTGGGCGACGGAGTGAGACTCCAACTCAAAAAAAAAAAAAAAAAAAACCTACTAAAAAAAAGCCACTGCTTTATTTTTATTTTATTTTAAATTCAGGGGGTACATTGCAGGGTTGTTAGTAGGTATATTATGTGATGATGAGGTTTGAACTTCTATTGTGCCTGCCCCGCTCCCCCCAAGTAGTGAGCATGGTACCCAATGGGGTGCTTTTTCAACCGTTATCCTTTCTGCTTCCTTCTGTCCTCTAATAGTCCCCAGTGTCTGTCATTACCATCCTTGAACCCATGTGACCAGTGTTTAGCTCCCACTTATGAGTGAGAACATGTGGTGTTTCATTTTCCGTTTCTGTGATAATCCACTTAGAATGATGGCCTCCAGTTGCAACCATGTTACTAAAGAACATGTTTTTATTCTTTTTTGTGACTGTGTAGTATTCCATAGCATACATGTACCACATTTCCTTTATCCAGTATACTGTTGATGGTTACTTAGGTTGGTTCCATGTTTTTTGCTATTGTGAATAGTGCTGCAATAAACCTACAAGTGCAGGTGGCTTTTTGATAGCAAAATATATGATCTTTTGGGTATACACCAAGTAGTGGGATTGCTGGGTCGAATAGTAAATCTATTTTAGTTATTTGAAAAATCTTCAAACTGCTTTTAACTGGGGTTAAACTAGTTTATATTCTCACCAACAGTATTTGAGTGTTTCCTTTTTTTTTCCCCACATCTTCATCAACACCTTTTTTTTTTTTTTTTTTTACTTTGTAATAATAGTCACTCTGACTGGTATTATATGGTATCCCATTGGGATTTTAATTTCCAGTTCCCTGATTATGTATGATGTTGAGCATTTTTTCGTGTTTGTTGGCCACTTACATGTCTTCCTTTGAGAAGTGTCTGTCCATGTCCATTGCCTACTTTTGAATGGAGAGGTTTTTTTTTTCTTAGCATTTTTTGAGTTCCTTATAGATATTGGATATTAGCCAATGCATAGTTTGCAAATATTTTCTTTCATCCTATAGATGTCTATCCTGCTTTGCTGTGAAGAAGCTCTTTAGCTTAATTAGGTCCTACTTGTTTATTTTTGCTACATTTGCTTTTGAGGACTTGGTCATAAATTCGTTGCCTAGACCAATGTCCAGAAGAGTGTTTCCCAGATTTTCTTCTAGGAGTTTTTATAGTTTGAGGTCTTATACATCTTTAATCCATCTTGAGTTAATTTTTTTATATGGTGAGAGGAAGGTGTCCAGCTTCATTCTTCTATATAGGGTTAGCCAATTTTCCCAGCAATGTTTATTGAATAGGGTTTCCCTTCCCCAATGTTTGTTTTTGTCAGCTTTGTGAAAGATGAACTGGTTGCAGGTCAGTAGTTTTACTTCTTGGCTCTCCATTCCATTTCACTTATCTATGTGTCTATTTCTGTACCAGTACCATGTTGTTTTGGTTACTGTTGCCTTGTAGTAAAGTTTGAAGTCTGGCAGTGTGATGCCTCTGGTTTTGTTCTTTTTATTTAAGATTGCTTTGGCTATTTGGGCTCTTTTTTGCTTTCATATAAATTTAAGCATTATCTTTTCTAGATCTGTGAAAAATAATGCTAATCATTTGGTAGGTACTGTGTTGAACCTATAGATTGCTTTAGTCAGTATGGACATCCTAAGGATATTGATTCTTCCAACCCATGAGCATGGAATGTTTCCCCGTTTTTTGGTGTTATCTTTGAGTTCTTTCAGCAGTGTTTTATAGTTTTTATCATAGAGATCTCTCACATCTTTGGTTAGGTGGATTCCAAGGTATTTTGTGTTTGTGTGGGGAGAAAGGGTTATTGTGAATGAGATTGTGTTTTTTATTTGGTTCTCCAATCTGTTTGTAGTTGGTATATAAAAATGCAACTAATTTAGGGGAATTAATTTTGTATCCCAATATTTTACTGAAATCATTTATCAGTACTAGGAGTTTTTTGGTGAATATTTTGTGCTTTCTAGGTACAGAATCATATCTTCTATGACAAGAGATAATTCAATTTCCCCTTTCCCTATTTGGATAACTTTTATTTCTTTCTCTTGTCTGATGGCTCTGGCTTGGACTATGTGAAATAAGAGTGGTGCAACTACTTTGAATTATCAAATCTATGTAATTTTGTCCTTGAGACTTATAAACAAATATAACATATTGGTATACCTTAACTGTTACATAAACAGTTAAAGAGACACAAAAATAGATAAGACTATAGAATTTTATTAGAAAAATTAAGATATTATTTTATAAGATATAAATCCTGTAGCTTAGGTTGTTATAAAAACAAGCAATTATTGAAATATGATATGTTGTCAACTAAGAGGCTTAGATGTAGAGGAAAAAAAGCTTAAATTATTAAGCCATCACTGAAAAGAGTTTAATTAAATTTATTTAGAAAAATTTACTTAATAAGTAAAATACATTTATCAAAAAAACTTTCACATGAAATTTAAGTCCTGTTAATATTATTATTGAAGTTACTGTGAAAAAAAATCACTCATCTCTGATTAGACTAATTCAAGAATGTTGAAAGTAACCACAATCAAAATTGACTTACATACAGAAATACTCTTTAGAATACATTAGTGTAAGGAAAATAACGTCCAACTCTATGAGGCTTATTTGATTATAATACATTTTAAAATTCTTTTTATGTTTCTACATGGCCAGTCAGGAAACAAAAACTCCACATTAAATGCAATTCTCTGACAAGTTCAATATAGGACAGTCCAAACAAGAAACAGTTATTCTGAAAGAGTTTCCTTTAGGAAAAGTTGAAGGTGTTCCAGTATTGGAGACTTTTCCTAAACATGTAATCAAATGTAGGCATTAGAATGGCAAATAATTTCTCCACTTATATAATGACCAAAAGTAGTTGTGTTGATGTACTGATTGGAATGGGAAATGGATATGATAAGATGGTAAAAAGGACTTATAAAATCATGTGATTCAAAGCTTGGCCTTGAGCAACCAACTTGATATTACTTCCCTTTTGGAAGAAGCAATATTGAGGAAGGGTTAAGGGAAGAGCTACTGAATCAGATTACCTAGTTTCAATGATACCATTAGCTGTAGATTCTTGAGCGAGTTACTTAAAATCACTGTGTTTTAGTTACTTCTTCTATAAAAGAGGAAAAATAGCTGTACTAATTTTGTAAAGTTGTTTGCATGATTACATGATTTAATGTAAAGAACCTATAATAGAAACTGAAAAATATTAAGAATTTATTAAGTGTTAACAACTGATAGCACCAAAAGTGATACCACCAATTTAATGTAAACATCTTATCTCTTAAATTGGATAATAAACTGCTCTAGGGCAGAGGACAAGCATTACATTTATTTTTACTTCCAGTACTACCAGTACTACCGTGTACTTCCAACACTACCATGTAGTAGATAACCAGCAAAAACTTGTTAAATAATAATATGAAAATGCATTAAGTTATGCCTTAGAACAGTATAGTACTAACTAGAATTCAAATCTAGCAAATATTCCATATGAATTCTTCAGAATAAGGTAATTATACAAAAATAAATATCTGTAAGTTAATTATACATTCCCATTTTAACAAAAGTTTAGAGATATGTTTGGGCAGATATTATTTTCACATAAGACTGTGCTGTCAGCTTTTAAAGAGATTTAAGATCTGCGTTTTCTAACTGGCATTTCATGAACATATTTATAGGAATTATTATTAATAAGATGCTCAAATATTATGATTTAATTTATAAGGTAATTTGTTTAAGTATATTCTGGATCATCTGAATATCACCCTAACAAAAAAATTTTAATTGTCAGAGTCTAATTAAAAATTATATATAATTAATAAATTTTGTGAGGTAAAGATCAAATATCATTATCAATATATTGAATAAACAAAGTATTCAAAGTAATTCAAATAGAAAAAGTCATGAAGAATTGTTATCACATAGTCATATTAAAATTAAAAGTAGTCTTTGCTTTAAATGAATCAGTATCATTTTCATCTTGAAGAAAGTAATTTAATTTTAACAAAACATTCATTCATTACATCAAATTAATATTGTTAATGTTAATTTTATTTGTTTTGTGTTTTGGCTATTACATATATAAAAACTATAAACAAAAGAAAATTATGCTTATTTCTATGTTTTAACATATTTAAGTAACACTATAGTAAAATAAATTTAAATGATCACTAAGGATTTATAAGAGTGTTTTCCCTTTGGTTCCATACATTACACAAGTGAGAAACTGACTAAGATGATAGCATATTAAACACTGTTGAGGAATTTAAAAGTATTTCCTAAATATCTCATACTTTCTTGATGAGATTTTACCTCAATTATAACTCTTTTCTTTAGAAGAAAAGTTGGCCTACTGTGTCAAATACAAAATATGATATGTTTTTGTAAATAAAGTATAATTGGAATCAGCCAATTGGAATGATATTGTTTAAGCCAAGTATATTTTCTATGGCTTATTTTGCATGATAACCACAGAGGTGAGTAGTTGTGACAGAGACCACAAACCCAAAGAGTTTACTACCTCACCTGCTACAAAAAATGCTGACACCTGCTCTAGAATTCTTCCTTTCCTTTACTTGGTAATAAATATATCTTAAAATATGTTTACATAGATCAATGAAACACAATGCATACAAAGAAGTAAACCCCAACAAATATGTGAAACCAGCTTTTTTTACAAAGATGAAAAAGTGATTACATGGAGGAAAGCATAGCCTTTTCAAAAAATAGCACTGAGGCAACTGAACATGCATAAGCAAAAACAAAAACAAACAAAAAACCCTCAACCTGGGTCCCATATTTTACACAAAAAAGTTCAAAATGAATTATAAATTAAATGTAAAGCATAAAACTGAATGTTTAAGGATAAAAACATAGAAAAAAAATTTAGGATCTAGGACTAAGGAAAGAAGTCTTACACTTGATGCCAAAAGCAAGATCCATTTTTTAAAAAAATGATAAAACTTATCTTCTGCAAACAATCCTGATAAGATCATTTAATAACAAGCCACAGACTTAGAAAAATATTTACAAGTGACACAAAAAAGTAGAATCTCTTGACTACATAAAAATTCTCAAAACTCAACTGTGAAAATAATCCATTAGAAAATGGGCAAAAGACATGAGCAGACATTTCCCCAAAGGGAATATATAAATGACAAAATCTGCCATTTATACAAAACAAAAAGGATAAATAGATGGCATCAGGAAAAAAAATGGCAACATAACTTACTATTAGAGAAATGAAAGCTACAATCATGAGATATTACTATATACCTATCAGAATGGCTAAAATTCAATATAACTACAATACCAAATAATGATGCAATCAGAAAACAGTACCCAAAGAATGGCACTTTGACATACTGTGTTCTTTGAGCTAAAGAAGTATCCTCAGGACCAAGGTCTCTCTAACTTTTTCCCATCCCACTTCTCACTCCTCTGCCTCTTCTGAAACACGGGGAGAAGTTTTCTCTAAAGTTCTCTTATCTACCTAAAAATTGAATTCACCAAAGAGGAGAACAATTGTCTTTGATCTTCTTACTGAAAGATTAAACTTGTATCACAGAAGAAGAGACTCAAAATCAAAATCAAATACCATATCTGGTGAGCCCAGATGAACTTTATTTCAATCCATTGTTTGTTCTACATCCGTCACTCCTAAAAGTAATTTACTATCCCTCTAAAATTGCTTACATCCCCCACATCCCTCTTCCTTAAGAACAGGTTACTTAAGATTCAATATCTAGCCCTTCTCTGAGTTTTATACTATGTATGAACCCTGTGTGCTTGCACATTAATAAAAGTATATGCTTTTCCTCCTGGTAATCTGTTTAGTGATAGTTTTTTTTTTTAATAGGGTAAAATTCTCAAACCTTCAAGAAAGTTCCTTTCAAAGTTTAAAATTGTTTTTGAGGAGGGGAGGGGCAAGATAGATGAATGGAAACATTGGACACCTGTCATTTTCAGCCTGAAAGTCTAAGAGGGGGATAAAACCTGACTCTTTGGAGGTCAGTCTGGAAATCCAAGTTAAGGTTTATTGAACAAACACCTGAGGACACAAAGAACAGTCAGCTCCAAGCCCCAGTCACTTCCAGAATCAGCCTTGGCTTGACATCACGAGAGCATCCTTGGCAATGGAATCAGTTAGTGAATGGTAGAAATTTTACACATCTCCACAAACCTCTGCAGTCCTAGCCACAGAAGAGACAACCCAGGCTCTCCCACCATAGACCCATCTTATAGCAGCCAGGCACAGAAAACTGTCCAGAATCAGGACAGTGGTATTGGTTGGGTCCACATGGGGCCTGGAGGAATCTAGTTCCCACTGAATCCAGACACCAGCAGTGAACAACCACCTCACAGAGAAGCCCTGGAGGGTACATCCTGCAGGGATGGCCTGTGCCTTGTGAGTGCTTCCCCCTCCCTCCCTCTCTGTCCAGCTTCCAGCCAGGGCAATGTGTCCAATTTGGGGCCATGTCTCCAATAGCCCCAGTGCCTGTCACTGCCCCAGTTCAGAGCTGCAAATGCAGCTTGCATTCAAAAGGCCACCATCACATCCTCGCCCTTCCCATGGAGCGGGCAGGAAATAGGAGGTGGTGCACTTCTGTGACTTCTGGAAAATCAAGACCCTCAGTGCTCAGGCAAAGTTAGGCACTCTGACCGCTGCCAGTTTATGTTTCAGTCACTGAGCAGCAGGACTTCCCTCAGTCGCAGGCAGCACAGTAGCAATGGCTCCATCCACTTGTGGACAGAGGGAGAAACACTAGGTCTCCTATGGCAAGGAGGCAGTGTCCTGTCTTCTATCCCTGTGCAAGAGAAGTGGACTTGCTTAGACAGGAGGAGCTACTTTATATCCGCCTGAACACCTGTGCCAGAGTTGAGCCATGAGGCTTCTCCTGGCTGCCCACCAACCCTACTGATGTGATATGCAGGCTGAGGAGGGAGACACTAGAGTTTCTGACCAGCCAGGGTTTCTGTTTCTTGTGCAAGAGGGAGGAGAAACATCTGGTCTAAAGGAAAGGGTTTAACCTTGCTCCTGCCAGGTGGCACTAGTGAAGCAGTGCCAGCCAGTTTCCCCCAAGACTGACATCCTCACTGCCACCTCAGTCCCTTCCAAAGGTGGACCACAGGAGGGAGCTCAAATAAAGAAACAACAAAAGCTGTTACCTTAGTAATAGCAACTTTAACAAATAAAAAATTTAAAAACAAACAATAAAAAGAGAAGAGGCTGCCTTCACAAATGAGGAGGAACCAATGGGAAAATGGGGGGAGGCAATTATCAAAGCAAAAACAATTAGACATACACAAAGTGTTCTCTCAGATCCCAAGTATGAAATCTATTCAGAACTGTCTGTCCCTGATAACAGACATAGAATTCAGATTAGGATGATATTCAATGAGATTCAAGAGATAGTGGACACTCAAATAAATCAGGCCATGAAAATAGTATAGAAAGTGAAAGCTGACCTGGCAATTCTAAAAAAGAATTAAACTTTTTTATTGAGTGATTTGAGTTCCTCAAGGTGTATTCCCAGGTGAGGGATAGCTGGATCACATGGAAGGTTGATTTTTAGATCTTTTAGGAATCACCAAACTGTTTTCCACAGAGCCTGTACTAGTTTACACTCCCACCCTCAGTGTAGAAGTGTTCCCTTTTTCCTTCATCCTTTCCAGCATCTGTTGTTTTTTGAGTTATTAATGATGATCATCCTGATTGGAGTTAGGTGGTATCTCAATGTGGTTTTAATTTACATTTCTTTGATGACTAGTGAGACTGAGCATTTTTTCATGTATCTGTATGCCTCCTTTTGAGAAGTTTCTATTCATATCTTTTGCCCAATTTGTAATGAGGCTGATTTTTTTCTTTTTCTTTTTTTGGCATGTTTGAATTCCTTTTAGATCCTAGATGTTAGGTCTTTGTCCAATATACAGTTGGCAAATATTTTTTCCCGGTCTGTGGGTTGTCTCCCCGCTCTCTCAATGGTTTCTTATGCCATAAGAGATAAGATAGACTAGTGGGACCTCATCAAACTGACAAACTTCTGCAAAACTTAGACTTTTAATAAAAGCCTTTCACTGAGGCATCTGGTGCTTGGGTCAATATTATTAAAATGTTGCTTTGATTTGTCTTTGTGTATGTGGATGTCTTAAAACTCCTTGGAGTTTAAGTGACTGGCATTCTTGTGAGCCATGCCATGACATGGTTACAATACAGCTACTAAATTCCTACTGATACTTCCTCTTTACTCAAAATTAAGAAGGGATTAATATATGAGAAAGGAAAATACTTCAATTAATCAGACACGATTTCAAATTTGATGGCAATTCATAATATTTTGGGATGTAAAGATCAGAAGGGGAAAGAATTGTCTTCAAATTTTTCATTTTTATCAGAACTATATAGACATGACATCACACGGTTACTGAGTGAATAACCCTGGATTCACTTGTAAATATTGTTTTTATTATCCGGCTGACCATAAATAATATTAGTAATATTGGCCTATCTAAAGGCTAGCAGTTTTTGGAAATAGTGTTTGATTAGTTAGTGAACATTGAGAGAGAAAAAGAATAGTGGAATATGTTTCATTTGTTATCTATTACTTTGGTTTATGAATGGAATAATTACTCCATTAGGCTAAGCAAATTTAGTTTAATTGTCCAGTGATTTCCTTTGTAGCTCTCAAAATATTTTGAACCTTGACTGATGGAAAATGAGATCCTTTTTCACTCAGAATGGGTGTGTATTGATTTCTCCCAACATTTTATCCACAAGAATAGGCTTTTGTTTGAAGATTTTTAAGATAGTAAATTTGATGCTTTTGTATAATACCATTATACTCACTTTATAAATAATATAGGGAGAGTAGAGGAAAAGTAGAAATGACAAATTACTATGTGTCAATAGGAATCTTGTGTAGTTTCAAGTATTCCCCCGGAAGCACCTAGATAACTTCAGAGCTACTGAAAGCTATAGTTATCTACTCTACTTTATAAAGATGACAATATTGTGCCTTAAATATATGGCATTCTACAGTACTTCATGCTTAGATAACTTTTCTGAATCACAGTTATTTTGGCAACTCTTTCTTCTTAACAAGTTCAACTGAGATAAGAAATCTTAGTAGTGAAGGTATTTACGTGTATGGTAATTTGGCCTTACATTGTTAAAACCAATGTTGCTAAATGTTTCTAAATAGTCAGATCAGAAAAAAAAAGAAAAAAATAGGAAGCAAATCTCAGCTGGTTGAACGTTCGCTGGCCATATGCTTAGTGATTGCAGGTTGAGGTCAGAGTTATAAGATGTGACTGTCACTGTGCATTTTGACCTGAACCACGCTATCTTATTTCCTATGCCTCTTGTCGTTCAGCTACTGAATATGTCAATTACATTTAGATATCTTTATTTTTATTTTTATTTATTTATTTATTTTTTGAGTTGGAGTCTCACTCTTGCCTAGAATGGAGTGCAGTGGCCGCTCCCGGCCACCGCAGCCTTGACCTGCTGGGCTCCGGCAATCCT
>CAUYQG010020549.1:0-14119 GCA_963574415.1 Tarsius wallacei | reverse complement strand
TTCAACACCAGCCTGGGCAACATAATGAAAGCCCATCTCTAGGAAGAAAGGAAAGAAGGAAGGGAGGGAGGGAGGGGGGGAGTGAGGGAGGGAGAAGGAAGAGAAAGTAAGAAAAGAAAGAAAGGACAGAGAGAGGGAGAGAAGGAGGGAAGGAAGGAAGAAAGAAAAGAAGTTTGGGGGAGTTTCTTAAGGTGTCCTGGAGGGTAAGTTTGGACTGGGAGAGACGTAGGTGCTGGCCCACCACTGCTTCCTTGAGTTTGTGGGGTTCTGGCTGGTTTTTCAGCCTTTACATATGTTGTTCCTTCCTCCTCAGACACCCTTCCCTCCTTCACTTCCTGGCTTCTTTGCCCTGAACTGGGGGTGGGGGGACTGAGCAGAGGTTGGAGCAAAGTGTGGGCAAGGGTGTAACCGCTTCTCTCTGTTGAGTGTGATGCTGAACCCTCAGTGGAAACTTGGTGGTGGCCATCAAATGAAGGAAGACATTTCCTTAAAAAATAAAAGACAAAGAATTAGTTTTAAGGAGAAATTCACAGTCTCTGGTTCAACTCAGTAACAGAAACTTGGATACTCTGGCCTCTTTTGTTTAGCCTTGACTTAAGCAAAGCATCAGTGTTAAATCTCAAGTGTGAGGGGAACTTGACGTTTAGACCTGCAGTGATTTGAACCCAGTCTCTTGTTCCCTCTAGTTTCTGATCTCAAGCCTTTTGGGTTCACACCCGGATGTAGGATTGCTGGATTATATGGTCATTTTAGGTTTGATGTTTTTTGAGGAATGGCTATGTAGGAGTCTACCCTTAGCAGTGGTTTCTCTTTCCGTGGTTTCAGCTCCCTGCAGTCAACTGCCTTCCAAAAACACTAAATGGAAAGTTCCAGACATCAACATTTTCTAAGTTTTGTACCCCATCCTGAGCAGCATGATGGAATCTCACTCCCTACCACTCCATCCCACCTGGTCCAGCATCTCCATGATGCCGACGCTCCCATAGCGGCCCACCTTACAGTTACTTAGTTGCTCTCCTGGTTAGCAGACGGACAGATTGCAAGAAGGTGGGGGACAGCACAATAAGATACTTTGAGAGAGGGAGCCATATTCACAAAATGTTTGTTACAGTATAGTTATAATTGTTTTTATTATAACTCATCTCTTACAGTAGCTAATTTATAAGTTAAACTTTATCATAGGTACTAATGTATAGAAAAAACCAGGGTTCCAGGCTATCTGCCATTCCAGGTATCTACCTGTTGAAACTCATCCTCCTCAGAGAAATGGGAGGGTATCATCCTTTTTTTTTTTTACATTTCCACCAGAAATGCACATAAGTTCTAATGTCTCTGGGTCCTTTCTACTCTTTATTTTCTCTTTCTTTCTTTCTTCCTTTCTTTCTCTTTCCTTCTTTCTTTTTTTCTTTCCTTCCTTCCCTCTTTCCTTCCTTCCTTTCTTCCTTCCTTCCTCTAGTTCTCTCTTTTCCCTTTCTCTCCCTCTTTCTCTCTTTTTTCTTTCTCATAGCCAGCCTGCTGAGGGTGAAGTGTCTCATTATGTTTTTCTCTCCTAAATGCTTCCTTCCATTCTGCTACCCATGATCCAGTTCACCTGGGTCATCTCACTAGTCCCTGCAAGATGTCCTGCCTGAAATGCCTTTCATTCCCATTTCTCTGGACTCTCTGATGGATATGTGCTATACATATCCAGTGGGGTCTGGGAGATACTGATGCTTATAAATATATGTAATCTCTTCATTTAATTCCAATATCAAGCTTTGCTCCCTTCACTGGACATGGCAAAACATTTTAACTTACTTGGAAATGCCTTTCATTCCCACTTCTTTGGCACTCAAACCTAGAGAGTGCCAGTTGTGTGGACTTTTCATTCGACAACTCTTGGTGGAGCATCTATGAGGGGAGACCCCCCCAAAACACGGAATTATATTTTGGAGTGTGGGCCCCTTGTAGTTCAGGCTTCCCCTGCTAGGTAAGTGTTATAGGAGCCCACTGGTTCCAGTGTACCAGCTAACATTGTTGTGAGAGGCTGTGTTTGGCTTCAGTGAAATTTTTTTTTGAGATTCTTTCAACACATTTGCCCAATTCACAAGCACACCTGCTTACACCACACTGAGTGTTCAGCAGTGTTTGACCAAAACTGGCATGACCCCCAAACCCCACCCTCCCTGGTCACCTGATCTTGCCCCAAGCAACTTTTGTTTGTTTGTTTGTTTCCCTGGATGAAAAAAGTCCTCAGAGGGAAACATTTTGGTGATGTGGAAGAATTGAAACAAAAAATGGCAGAGGCACTAAAAGGCACCAAAATTAATGAGTTCAGAAACTGATTTGAGCAGTGGAAAACGCATCTCAATAGGTGTATTACATCAAATGTAGAGTCCTTTGAAGATGACTGAAGTTTAAACATGTAAGAATAAATACACATTTTTTAAATAAATAAATTCTGGGTTTTGGGGGCCTCTGCTTGTACTCTGTGCCATGCACCAGGCTAGGCTCTAGGGCCCAACAAGAAGCAACACCCACCTGGGCTCCTGCCCGCTGGGCAGGGGGAGGTGTGACCCCCCAATGCCTCCTGCAGATCACTCCCAGGAGGAGGGACGGGGAGCCGAGCTGGGCAAAGTCAGGAAAGACTTTTCAGGGATGGGAGCTGAAAGACAAACACAGGAGGGAGGAGGATGTTCCAGCTAGAGGAACAGCAGGTGCAAAATTTGACTGGTGTTGGGGGTGGTTGTGGGCCATGGCTGAAGCACCACAAGAGAGGCAGGCCGAGAAGTGCTGAGCCCGACTTGAGACCCTGCTCCAATTCCCATACTGGAGAGCTTGCTCTGGCTGCAGCTTGGGGCAGTTTGGAGACAGCTGCCAGCTTGGGAAAGTCTAGAAGAGGAGTAGCAGCAACTGGGCCAGGCCCTCAGTGGGGGCAAGAGAAGTGCAGTCTGGGGCACAGAGTCAAGGGCTGTGTGTGTCCCCTTGTGTGGACAAGAACTCCTGTGTTGTGTCATCGTGCCAGGCAGAATGGACCTGGTGGCAAATAACAGGTACCCACTATGTCGGTCAGGGAAGCAGGAGGAGAAATGTATATAGATATGTGAATGTGCACACTTGTGTATGTCGTCCATGGCTTGTATACATACAGCCACACATCACTTACTGACATGGACACATGCTGGGAAGGGCGTCCTCAGGAGATATCTTTGTTGTGTGAGCATCCTAGCGTGTCCTTACGCACACTTCAATGGTGGCACCTACCATACTCTTAGGCTCTAGACCAGATTCTAAACCTGGACAGCCCAGTGCTTGCCAAATGCTGTAGGACATTGTCACGCAAAAGTAAGGATTTGTGATCTAAACATATCCATATACAGCAAAGGTACAGTAAAAATACAGTATTATGATGATATGGGACTACTGTCATATAACTTTGTTATGCTGTGCATGACTGTGTATATATGTGTGTATGTGTATAATGTATGCGTGCCAGGGACTCTGACCCATGCACCCTCACGCCATCTTCATGAAAGTCAGCCTACACGGTGCCATAATTCCCAATTTGCAGATGAGACAGAGAAGGAGAAAGTTTCTGTGACTTGCCTGATACCTCGCAGGTAGAAAGGAACAGTTGCAATTGGAATCTGTGTCTTCTAAACCCTCAAAGAGTGCTCACTTTATGGCACCATGTATCATCCAAGCAGCCAAAAGATGCCTGAAGAAATATGTACTGTATTAAGTTAAATAGTCTGAAAGTAGTGGTTGCCCAGAACTGAGGGAGAGAGGATGGAGAGGGACTTCAAATGGACACGGGGTTTCTTTCAGAGCTGATGGAAATGTTCTGGAATTAGGTAGTGGTGATGGTTACACAATCTCACAAGCACACTAAAAACCACAGAATTGTAGAACTGTACACTTTAAAGGAATGACTTTTGTGGTTTGTAAATTATATCTCAAATAAAATGAGAAAAAATATTATGTCAGTGAAAGACCAAATTCTTTACATAAAGAATAACAAGAGTAAAAAAAAAATCTTCGAAAACCCTAGTTTATATTCACCATTTTCTGGCTTAATTTCATCTTGGTCAAAAGGCATTTTATTAATGTGGGATTTTCAGTAAGTACAGGAAATGATGGATGGGATGATCGCAGTGAAAAATTGTTCCCCCATAAGTTTAAGTGGGGCATGAGTGGTGGGAAGGGGACGGAATTGTTTTATGATGTTGCTGGAATCCTCCAATTACTGTTGGCTCCGATCACTTGCCCATTCTCTCGCCCAGGAGGGCGGAAGGAAACTTGTGCATTTAGAAGGTCTTTAAACTCCTTTCTCTCTTGGTTTACTAGAAAGGCACTGCTTTTAAAAAACCAGAGAGGTGTGAGATGTACCCACATTAGTAGATTACTTAGAGGAGCTCAGGACTCCTTGAGTTTAGCAACCTCCACCACTCATCAGGTAATCCCAATCAACCCACTTCTCTAAAGCAAATGTTTACTTACATTTTCAAGCAAAGAACTTGGGCAAAAGATTAAACCTAGACCCAACATAGCTTAGGACACAGCATGTGACGGAAGACTTGAAAGCAGAGAAAGTAAGAAAAGAAGGAAAAACAGTGATAGGGAAAGACAATGTACTGTTTTAGCTCTGTGGCCATTTGTGTCTAGACCAAAACCACCCTCTCAGAACTGCAGCTTGAAGTGTGCTCATTCTACTCTTAATGAGCATTAAAGTCTTGTTCCCCCGGATGGTGTTTCAAGTCTCTGGGTCTGCAGTTTCTTGCTCTGGGGCTCCCATTACTTTTAAGGTACTAGGGGAGAGGAGTTCCCATGCCATCCCCCACTTTCTGCTGCAGAATGGCAGCACGTTTCTGAGGACCAGGCTTCATTCTGTGTGCTGCTGCCTGCGCTGAGGCCATCATGCCAAGTGGGCCACACAGGTGCTCCCTGCCCTGCAGGATACTGGTTCACTGTCTGTGATGCCCTCACCCGGGAGGGAGGGTGGGAGGAGAAAAGTCAGCCCCAGATTCTCCACGGAGGATTCCCTGGGGCCTCACAGTGTCTAAGAGCTTTGAGCAGCTGGGAGGAGGGAAGGAATCTCATGGCAACAGAGATATCAGCACGGGAGAGAGTGGCAGGGGGTGTGTCCTTGTCCTCACTACTGGAGCACGAGGACTCCTGGATGCCAGTGGCTTGAGGGAGAAAGGTGAGGATGTAAAGGAAAAGTGTTGGATGGTCACCAACAGAATGGGGACCAGGGCAGCCTGGGCTGGTCACATCTGCCAGAGCCTGTTCTGATAAAGGAACATCCCAAGGCATGTGGGGGAGGAAATAAGGGAAGAGCAAAGGAATTTTTTTGTTTTTTAAGTTTCAACTTTATCATTGTTAAAGCATCACAGCTTGCAGGTCTCTGGGGGTGGTGGCATGGGAGTTGCCTATCAGGACTTGGCATAATGACTTGCATGGTCTCTGACACATCCTAGAATCTTCAGGGCCAAGGGGACACACCTCACCACCTGTCTGTGCACACCCACCTCACCAAATAACACTTGCAGCCCACACGGCTGTTACTTCACACTTTGCAGGGCCCGATCCTACTCCTTGGGCATCTGCCATGGGTTCCCATGCCCTGGGTGGCCTCAAGTCAGTTCCTCACTCTGCACATGGCACTGAGCACAAGGGAGCCATCTTCCCTTGCTTCCTGCTCCCCAAGCACAGAGGTAGAAATTTGTACCTATCATGGCTCCACCCAGGGCCACCCTTCCTGCCTGGAACCTGCTGGTGTGGCACCTGGCCCTGCTCCACGGACATCCCCTGTTGACTGGTCTGTCTTCCCATTCAGATCAAGTCCCTGGACAGCAGCAGCTCTCCCTTGTCCACCTTGAATCTTTGCCTCCAGGACAGAGTGAACACTGGGCCTGTGGTGTTGAGTAGGTGGCTGGTGGGGATGGGGATGGGATGGGTATTGAACCCTCGTGAGGACAAATACTTGCCCATGGTCCTGATGTCTGGGAACAGAGACTGAGCTGAGATTTCAGGTCTGTGCTTTCTAAGGCCCACGGCTCTCCTCCATTTGAATGTTTGTTCAGCTGAACTGAGCACACCTGGGTGCTGACTCCCCACGCCCTCCCAGGCAGGAAGAGGAAGGACACAGAAGATGGGGCACTGGCTCAGAGACTCAACCACTGTGAGTGGCCCACCCAGATGCATGGACTCTGGGAGTTTCTCCCCTGCATTTGCTGTAGGGTTCTGTGTACAGCAGAAAGAGCTATGGCTATTGTTCAGATAGTGTGGCTTCCAGGCCCTGTAGCAGGTCAACCCTGCTAACATCTGTTGAACTCACCACATTTCTGGGCCTGTGTCACCACACCGTGGATGGTGCCTGAGTGTACCTGGGCATCTGGTCCCGAAGGGCTGAGGAGTCTTCTGGGCACCATCTGGTTCTGCAGGGCAGGTGTTCTGTCTGAGTACCTGGGAACAGCTTGGTGTGGTCCCTGGAGCTGCCTCGCCCATATCCCTAGTCCCTCAGCATCTCCGAGCTCAGCCTCTGTGAGCCCCTTGTAAGTGGGTTGGCCCCCGTGCATGACTATTGTTCTTTGTCTCTTCGGTCTCTCCAGTGGCTGAATGGTCCTGTCTAGTTCCTCTTGGAGCTGGGCTTCAGGCATGTACTGCCGGGTGCCTGCATGACCAGGTCTCCAGACAGTCTGCCAGGCAGATAGCAGTGAATGAGCTGATCGAGCAGGAAAGGATGTTAGACGTGGGCCAGGCAGACGCACGACTTCTAGAAGAGCCCTTGGTGACTTCAGTGTTGTGATTTGAAATTCTGCAGGAAGGAGGTATGTGAGGGACACAGGCAGTGTTTTCTCACAATAAAATGTGTCCAGACTTTGGGGTCCTGTGTTGATCTTTTGGCAGACAGCATGCCTATCTCTGTCATGTCCCCTGTCTCAGCTCCCAGGTGTGACCCATCTGAGACCCATGCCTGCACCTTTCCTAGAATAATGTCCCCTCACTACTGATACCTGATCTTCCCTGGCTCTGACCTTGAATGGAAACCAGAGCCTTCTCAGGGCTGGCCTTTCCTGCCACTGCCTGTTCAGACACACATGATGAGGGGGGCAGTGACAATACTCGGTCAAAAGTATGGCTGGACTCTGGCTGGCTGAGGAATGCCTTGAGCAGTGACAGAGAAGTGACGCCTGCTGGGCACCTGCACCCCCTCCACATGCCAGGTGACTTAGCGGCCACGCGGAATCCTTTGGTGGGCCGTGGGTCACTGCCTGCCCCCTACCCCAAGCTAGAACCGGCAGCCTGTTTATTCCCATGCCTGGGTGGCAGTGCCTCCTAAGGCTTCGGCACCCGGAGAAGCCAGTGCCTCCACGCCTGCAACCAGCATGCTCCTCCTCTGCTGGCTCTCCTTTCCTGGGGCATCCTCGTGCTTCTCATCTAGGACATGAGATGAGCCTCCCACTTCACTACACTTGGAACAGTAGGGACTTCATGAAGATAAATCACTTGCATGTGTATGGTACAACCTGCCTGGGCTGGTGAATCAAGGTCAAGGCTGGACACATATCCCCTGGCTCCTTTCCAAGGAGCACTGAGCCCCACTCAATAAGAAGAAGCGAAATCTTGTGTTTTTTTCAAAGACAACCTGAATTTTGTTGCTTAATGTTCTAAGAAGAGAAGCCAAAGGGACATCTGTTAATGTCATTTTACAAATCGAAAATCTTATAGCTAAGTAGAAGAAAAAGATGATACATGACTATGAACGTCAGAGTGAGCTGATTACTTACATTGTTTATGATTATTGATGGCATTAATTTTCATAATCCCGATGGAGTAGTGTGCATAGGAATGGATGATTGCACTCTCTCTCTGATGTTAGACGTGGGCCAGGCAGACACACGACTTCTAGAAGAGCCCTTGGTGACCTCAATGTTGCGATTTAAAATTCTGCAGGAAGGAGGTAACCCAGATATGTGAGGGACACAGTCAGCGTTTTGTCACAATAAAATGTGTCCAGCACACCCTCCAATTTCACTGTGAAGCCCAGAAAAGCTTATGAAAACTAACCTCCCACCTTAGCCGGGGTTGAGCACGTCAGTTGTTGCTGATGACATTTTTTAAACACCTTCATTCTCGTTTCCCTGCTGGGATCATCTACACTGAGGAAAGGGGGCTTCAATGAAGGGTGAATGGGAAAGCTAATGCCCTGGGCTGTTTAGGACCACAGAGGAGGCAGGGAAGCTCTAGCTGGGCACCTGGCTGGGCTGGGAAGGCAGGCCTGGGGAACAGAGGCTTCCCCTGACAAATGTATGACTTCATTGTGTCTAAAAGGAGGTGCTCAGTGGGCTTCCAAATATCTTGAGTAAAGAAGAAACACAAACCCCCAATTTTTTAAAAACCGGGATTCCAAATCCAATTCCACAAATAATTTACTTTATAAACATGGGCAAGTGAGTTAATCTCTTTGAGTCAATGTTTCCTCGTTGATCAGATTAGTAGGCTGAAGGAGAACAGCTGTTCTGCCTGTCTCCAGGACTGCCCTCTCAGCCTCTGGCCTCCCTGCAAGGCCCAGCCTGGGAAGCTGCAACTGCCTATGATGGGAACTTAGGATTTTCCATTTGGCTGTACACGCATACACACACACACACCCTAACAAAACCCTAGTGGCTTTCCTAGGATATAAGCTAAAAATACTCAAAAATGCATTCACTTTCTTAAGTTCTATGGTGTTTCATTATAAGACTAAACCAACATAGTTCTTTGATGTCTCTTCTGACTTCCTGTTGGCCCTGTCATTGGATGCTTTTGTGTGTTATTTAATTTTCTGCTTTTGTCTTTAAGTAAAAACAACAACACACAGTAGAATGTCTTGAGGAGTGGACAAGATAGAGAGGAGAATTTTGAAGCACAAAAGAAGGGCACAATATAAAATGTTGAATGTTTCCAACAAACCCGTAAAAAAAAGGCAAGGTGGGAGGAATGTCTTTTAATAAGAAAATGATTCCTGCAATTTTTCAGAAACTCATAAAATATTAAAAGTGAATTTAAGTGCACATTCCTAACCTGGGCAGTCAGTTCTTATCAGTACATGATGGAATACTACGCAGCCATAAAAAACAACAAAATCATGAACTTCGCAGCAACCTGGATGGAACTAGAGTTTATAATACTGAGTATCTCTCACAGAAACAAAGATCTGAGTATCACATGTTCGAACTCATAAGTGGACCTTGAACATCAATCGTAATACTATAAGAAAAGGATTGACAGTGGCAGGAAACTATGCGGGGGGCAGGGAGGGGAAGGGAGGTGGGATTAACGGTAGTCAATATCTGTCTGGGGACAGGGGTATGGGATACCCCTTATCAACAAGGGTGCCTGAACAGTGCATATTTGTATACCTAACCCTTAACTGTACCCCACAGTTTTAAAATAAAAAATATGTTTTAAAAAAAAAGAAGGCACAGAGGACTCGCTTGAGAAAGAGGACTTTGTTTAAAAGTTATGTCAAACTATTTTATGTAGATCAACTGTCATCTGGCTTCCAGTTAGGATCACTGACCCCAGAGGGTTTCTGGGGGAAAGGTGTAAGTGCTTTTCTTTCTTTCTTTCCTTTTTTTTTTTAGAGTTAGAGTCTCACTGTCGCCTAGACTGGAGTGCAGTGGCATGCTCCCGGCCACCACAGCCTTGACTTGCTGGGCTCCGGCAATCCTTCCACCTCAGCCTTCCAAGTAGCCGGAGCTACAGGCATGCGCTGCCACACCCAGCTAATATATATATTTTTTAATTTATTGTAGAGACGAGTTCTCACCAAGTTGCCCAGGTGGATCTTGAACACTCGGGCTCAGGCAATCCACTTGCCTTGGCCTCCTAGAGCTGGTTATTTAGGTTTGAATAGAATTACAGATCTTAAAGTTCTAGCAACTTCAAACTGCCAGGGATGAACACTTTATCACCAGCTTTCAGATTTCATTGGAATGATCATTTATTTGTTGCTGCCTGACTCTTTAAGATGTGTTTATTATTGGCATAAGGAAACAGAGAGGACTGAAGTTGAGCTAGCCTTTTGCTTATCTGCCTATAGTGGTGTTAGGAGCTCAGACTTGCTCTTCAAAAGGAGACGGAACATCCCTCCTTTACAATCCACTCGGAAGGACAGGACTCAAAGACACACGGGACCTGGCCGCCCCTGGCCCCACTTTCTAAGACACAGAGTTTCAGAGTCACACACATAACTGATGGGGCTCCTGCTGCTCCTTTGGGGTCCGTGGCCAGGCCCTCCCACTCTTGGGCACAGGGAGACCCTGTGGTGCAGGCAGGGACTCTGGTAGTCATCTGAGCGATGTTTGGAAGGGACCAGGAATTCTGGCTTTCGAAGGTACTCTAGATGAGTAGAGGTACTCTAGGTTCATCATGGACTGTTCTGCTTATTTCTCTAATGTTTAATAGCACAGCTCCCATTCAGAATCAAGGGGTGGGATGGAGGAACCTGGGGCAAGGGGTTTGCCAAAGTATCTAATGGTGAAAACAACACAAGCAAGGAAGCAAAGGGATTCTTCTATTTTCATGATCACTTGTCAGTAAGTTTTCCTTTTTTACCCCCAAGCTTGAAATCACTTTTTTTTTGAGTCAGGGTCTCGCTGTGTTGTCAGGCTAGAGTGCACAGGCAGGATCAGGGGCTCTCTGCAGCATTGACCTCCTGGGCTCAAGTGATTCTTCCATCTCAGCCTCCCGAGTAGCAGGAACTACAGGTGCGTGACAGCTAATTTTTTGATTTTTTGTAGAGACAAAGTCTCACTGTGTTTCCCAAGTTGATCTCGAACTGCTGGCCTCAAGCAATCCTCCTGCCTTGGCCTCCCAAAGTTCTGGGATTACCAGCGTGAGCCACTGTGCCAGGCTGCATTTTTGAACCCCAAAATGCTCACCAATTTTACACTATATGCAGGATACTGAATGTCCATGTCTCATCTGTTAAATAAGAATCCAGAATATTGGGGAAGAGACATCTGGAATTTCAGTTTATTATCAGGGCCACAGAAACAGACCCTTATTTAAATATTTATGATTGCTATGGTCTGTGTCACAAGATTCTTCCATGAGTATACGCACCTGCTAACAGAGCACGGATGGCCTTTCTTCCCTTGCTGTTGTTTTGAAGCCCTGGCATCTGAGGTGGCCCTTCTGCATGGCTTCTGCTGGGGGGGGTGTCACAAGCCTTGGAAAAGGGGACTTTCCTCCATGGTAGATATTACAGGAGTGGGCATGGGTCTGCCCACCGAGGAAGCGTCGGGGAAGCAGGTGTTCAGATGCGTGAGAGGAGGCACTCTCCATGAGATGATATTGTAGTTCATCCAGGGTTCTGAGCACTTCTTGGGGAAACTGTCACCGATGCTTACATGGAGTGGCAGTTGCTGTGTGAGTATGCATCTGATTTCAGGTACCATATGTTACATGTCGCAGTCCTGACAGTGAAAACATGTTCCTTCCTGGGACAGCAGGGCCTCATCTTAGGAAATGGTCATGGAAGGGATGCTGTGAATGTTTCAGGCATGAGGGGCATTCCTCAAGGCTGAGGCTGGAACCCATCAAGGTGGATTCAGCAGTTTGGTGAAAGAGTGAAAACAGACGACATGGTCCGAACTCTGTGGACTGTGGCACAGTATTCCTTGGCAGTGGGACTACGTGCCTGACAGACTCACAAACCCCTTAGTGGTTATCAGGGACACATGGGAGAAGATTCTGCACTGGGCATCTGAAAGTCAGGCAGACATGCCCGGGGCTGCCCCATTTCCTTTTTTTCTTTTTTTTTAAGTTGGAGTCTCACTCTGTCACCCAGACTGGAGTGCATTGGCTGCTCCCAGCCACTGCAGCCTCTACCTGCTGGGCTCCAGCGATCCATCTGCCTCAACCTTCCAAGTAGCTGGAACTACAGGCACGCGCTACCACACCCGGCTAATTTTTTGATTTATTGTAGAGATGAGGTCTCATCAAGTTGCCCAGGTGGGTCTTGAACCCACGGGCTCAGGCAATCCACTCACCTCAGCCTCCTAAGGTGCATGATTACAGGCTGAGTCACGGAACTCGGCACCCCATTTCAATGTCAGGATGGCAGTGTGGCCTGCGTGGGCTCTCAATAGTGGCCAGAGAGCTTCCCCTGAGCCAACCACCATAGAGAGGATGCCAGAAGTGTCCAAATCCTGGGGATGAAGACCATGGCATTCTCTGACCCTCTGTCTTCAAGTTCTGTACCATTCTCTTCAAGGGGGGACCCCCACCTCCTCACCCTCACCCCACTCTGACCAGCACTAATCCAATCAAAATGGAATGAGGGCGGAATCTGATCTATCTGCTGTTTTTACAATACTTTGTTGATTGATGGACTGACTTGAACGCATTAACATGGATGTGACACCTGAAACAAGCCCCTGTTCTCCCTGCATAGCAAAAGCTGTGGTCCATGTTAAACAAATGCTGGCAAGAGCAGAGTCAGAAGAGGTTTGAGGGCAGGAAGCTGGACTCCTTCCAGACTAAACAGAACTCTGATCTAGGGTGTGGGGTGAGGTGGGGACCACAGGCCTCCCCACCCCACAGACCCTGCTGCCCTGTGGTTGCTTAGTTATGGCTGCTGGGGTTTTACTTTGGGCTTCAGCAAAATCTCCTTAAAAAGTAACAGCTTAGCTGGGCTCGGTGGCTCAGCCTGTAATCCCGCGCCTTTGGGAGGCTGAGGTGAGTGGATTGCCTGAGCCCGCGGGTTCGAGACCCGCCTGGGCAACTTGGCGAGACCTCATCTCTACAATAAATCAAAAATTAGCCGGGCATGGTAGCGCGTGCCTGTAATTCTGGCTACTCGGAAGGCTGAGGCGGAAGGATCGCCGGAGCCCAGCAGGTCAAGGCTGCGGTGGCCGGGAGCGGCCACTGCACTCCAGTCTGGGCGACACAGTGAGACTCCAACTCAAAAAACAAACAAACAAACAAGCAAAAAAAAAAAAAAAAAACCCAGAAAACTTGTTTTGGTATGAACTATCTTATGAACTAATCACCTCCTGTCCCTCATACTGCTTCAAAAACTAAGTCCTACGTGATAGGCATCTGTTTCTTTGCTGTAAGGTAAATGGGCGACTTCTGGCCCTTGCATCAATGGTTGTACCTCCTTAGAGATTCACTGAATGTGCAAATGCATGTCCACATCTACTCACCCACTTGTAGCAAATCTAGATGGAAACAAAAGTGCTTTTTCTCTTTCATGGTTACGAATTTAGCTTTTGAGAGGAATCTATAAAAAACTAGCAATGTAAACTGGGTGCGGTGGTCAAGCCTGCAATCCCAGCACTTCGGGAGGCCGAGGTGAGGAAATTGCCTGAGTCCACGGGTTCGAGAATAGCCTAGGCAACTTGGTGAGACCTCATCTCTACAATAAATCAAAAAATTAGCCGGGCATGGTAGTGAGCGCCTGTAGTTCTGGCTACCTGGAAGGCTGAGGCGGAAGGATCACTGGAGCCCAGCAGGTTGACGCTGGGGTGGCCGTGAGTGTGCCACTGCACTCCAGCCTGAGTGACGGAGTGAGACTCCAACTCAAAAAATAAAATAAAATAAAAATAAAAACTAGCTATGTAAATGTGGACTAACAGTCTCGAATACTCTGATATCAGAATCTTCTTTTGAGACAGGTCTTCTCCATTCCCCTGTATTCCAAACCCTGAATCAGAACCTGAATTTGGGCTCGCAGTTATCAGCTGGGCCCTGACCAAGCTTATTACCTTGAAACATCAGAAACCATCATTAGGAACGTATTTGTATATATTTTTTTTACTGTGGGAAATTACAAATCTATAGAAGAGATAATGGCCCATCATAATGTTGAGTTTTATGTGTCAATTTAGATAGACTAATTGAGATAACCAAGTTATTCAATCAAACACTAATCTAGGTTTTGTTGTGAAGGTGTTTTGTAGATGTGGCTAATATCAGCAATCAGTGGACTCTAAGTAGATTATCATCTATCAAGCGAAAGGACCCTCACCAATCAGTTGACAGGCCTTAGGAGCAAAGCTGAGTTTTTCTGAGGAAGAAGGAATTCTGCCTCAGGACATAAGCATCAATTTCTGCCCAAGAGTTTCTTTCCAGTTTGTCAGTC
>CAUYQG010020545.1:0-32730 GCA_963574415.1 Tarsius wallacei | reverse complement strand
CGTGCTACCACGCCCGGCTAATTTTTGATTTATTGTAGAGATGAGGTCTCGCCAAGTTGCCCAGGCGGGTCTCGAACCCGCGGGCTCAGGCCATCCACTCACCTCAGCCTCCCAAGGCGCGGGATTACAGGCTGAGCCACCGAGCCCGGCTTGTTAGTTGCTTTTAATAAACCTGCTCAATTCTCCCTTGCAGAGCCCCACTGCTCATAAGGTCTGTCTCTAAATTCACTGAAACCATGGTCTAACAAAAAATGGCAGCCCATATAATAATGTTAGATCAAAATGATGCTCTTTAGCCCTAAAGGGGTCGAGCATCAAAGGGGGGGCTTTTAGGTAGGGGGCTTTTAGGAAACGTTTCAAAACATATATCACAATTAAAATGTTTCAGTTTGTTAATGCAAAACGCTGTGCTCAACACCTGCAGCTAAAACCACAAGCTTGTGCTATTGTTCCAAAAAGTATAAAAACCGTACACCATGAAAACCCCCTTCCCCCCAAAGCCAATGTAAAACCTATATAAGCTGAGACCCGATCTGGGCCCAGCCCTGGGGTCCCCTGGGCCGAATGCCAGCATTCCAGTAATAAATGCAGCTTCCTGCTTATCAGCCTTGGTGTCACAATCTCCCTGATTTGTTTTCCCACAACAAAAGTACTCTCTGTTTGAGGTAATACACCTGAGATACTTTTTCCATTGCTCCAAACAGTTTTTAAACTCATCAGTTTTGATGCCTTTTAGCGTTTCTGCCCTTTTTTGTTTCACTTCTTCTACATCAGCAAAACATTTCTCTTTGAGGACTTGTTTCACCTAGGGAAACAAAAAAAGTCACTCAGGGTGAGATCCAGCGAATAGGGAGGGTGGGGTGCAAGGATCATACCATTTTTGGTAAAAAAAAAAAAAAAAAAAAAGGCAAAAGAAAGCTGCCAGACACTCAGCATGGTACGGGCAGGTGCATTGTCATGGTGGCAGAACCAGTCCCCTGTTTGCCACAGCTCAGGACGTTTCTTCTGCAAATCGTGATGCCACCGCCTCAAAACTTCCAGATAAAACTTTGCTTGATGGTTTGCTCCAGAGGAGCAGATTCCAAGTGTACTATAAGGGGCCCGCACTCCAAAAGATAATTCTGGTTTTCTTTTTGGTTTCTCTTGTATATTGGAAGTGACTTCCATTGTAAAAATGTTCCCTAGCTCAAAGTTCAACAAGTATGTTGATTTATTTGTGGGAGAGGGTGTGAGCCAGAAAGCCACCTAGACACAATTTTCTGCCCAGGCTTTACTAGATTAGCTTTTGTTATAAAAATTCCTCTGAGCCAAGAGATGTGCTCAGCACTTTCCATACACTTTTTCCCTTTAAACCTTGAAGAGATGGACGTTCTTTTCTACTTTCCGGTTTCTTTAGGTTGCTTAATTGGAGAGTAGTGTTTGAAATCTGGAGTTCTTAATCAGTGCAGACTACCTTTGTAAACAGGAGTTTTATCTTTCATTGTTCTGGTTACTCTGTTATATCGATCCGTTTGCAGGGTTCCAGGTCCCTTTTATAAACCTTTCCTGGGGAAAATGTGCAAACACCTACAATAAATTAGATATGGGGCTTCAAGCTTTTCTGAACTTGCCTATTTCCTAAACTTGTCCATTCTTGACTTCTGAGCTGGAGGCACTCCAGGGTTATGATTCCTTAGCGTGTACTCCAAGATGATGCACTCTTCCGAAGTATTCGATTGAACTCTAAAGCTCAATTGAACTGGACTTTTAAAATGTAACTAAAACGTAAGTTTCTCCTTGAAAACAGTCAGGAAAACCAACACACACAAACACCCATATGCACATACATCGTCTCAGTGGGAAAAGTGACAGGAACTTGCTAAGGAGTCATCATGCCTTCCTAATCCATTTCGCCAGAACAACTTTCTTCACTGAGCTCTCTGGTGTGCCCGTGTCGTGTCTTCCTTTGCAAAGAAATGTCAACACTGCCTTCTACTCGCCTGCTCCCATTTTTCTCCCCACTTCATTTCCACTCTCTCTTAAAGAGACGTTTACTGTGGGCACACCATCACTGTCCGACGCAAGCATGCATCACCGTACCCGACGCTTGGAACCAGTCCGTACATATGCCTTTGAGCAGCTATTAGAGGACTTAAGGCTAGTTCCTCCCCCATTTGTTTCTGGATCTTGCTCCCAACCAGGTGTCTCCCGAACTTTTGCTCCCTGACACCAACTCCGCCCCCATCAGCAAGAGCAACAGCCCTGTAATAGGGGTTGGCAGTGTGGTTAGGAAATCACATTAAGTTTAAGGGGTCGTTAACAAGACACCGCAGCAAACTGGGAGCGGCGGGCCAGCGCGGCGCCCCGAGGGAGCTCCGGATCGGAATGCGGAATCGGAATGTGAGCGCCGGAACCTACCTCCCGGCGGCCACTCCAGCCGGCCCGCTGAAAACCCGGAACGTGGATTCCGTCCACACTCTTTACCGGAAACTCCCCGGGGCGCTTGCGACCGCCCTCACTGAGCATGTGCAGACGGCGGTGCGCATGCTCTGTGGAGGTCTGGTTCGGTTTCTGGTGCGGGACCCGCGGTGTCTCCTAGCGCAACCGGAACTAGCCGTCGCGGGGCCGGCCTGCCTCCTCTCCGGCGGCCTTGTCGTCGTCTTCGAGCCTCCCCGCCCCTCCTTCCCTTTTCACCCCCTAGGCTCGGTTGTCCTTTCCCCGAAACAGCCGTCATGAGCGCGAGGTGGCCGCGGCTGTTGCTGCTGCTGCTCCTGGGGGCGGCCCCTGGCCCGCGCCGGGGCGGTGCTTTCTACCTGCCGGGCCTGGCGCCCGTCAACTTCTGCGAGGACGAAAAAAAGAGCGACGAGTGCAAGGTGGGTGCGGCCTGGCGGGCCCCCAGGTGCTCTCGCGGAAGGGGAAGGGAGCCGGGGACCCCCGGCCGGAGCGAGGGGAAGGGGGCGTAGCAGTGGGAGGGGTCGAGGTTCCCCCGAAGCGCCTGGAGTCGGCCCGGCTGTGGGTGGGAGGCTCCGGGACGGCCCTTGCAGGGGTTTAGACTCTGGAGGTCTCAGTGGGCCTCGGGCCCGCCTCCGGTCTTGCGGGCCAAGTAGCAGGAACAGCTGTATTCCGTGTTCCTGGCCCAGGGACGGGGACTTGGATGCACGCTGAGTGTCCGCGCCCAGCCCTGCATCCCGTGTGCTAAGGAGTTGGGCGACCAGGTCCCTGCTTGTCAGCAACTCCCGGCGGAGTTACAATTCCAGCTGCTTTTCACTTCATTGCTTCCTGTTTTATTCCACTTTCCTGGTTGGGTGTGAGAGCTTGCTCTTTCTAGGACTTCGATATCTAACTTCACGAATGTAACACCCAGAAACGCATACAGGGGCGTGAATAAAGAGTTGCTGTCACGGTTGAGACACTTGCTTTCTGACCTATAAGTGTAAACACATTTTTTTAAATGTACAAAAGCAATACACTATTTAGTTCCACTATTTTAGTTTCTCTGAGATGGTTTCAAACACTTAAAAGCAGCAACTAATGGGAGAAACGGCTATTTTCCTAGGGCAAGTCTTGAAAACTTTGATCGCTTGCAGCATTCACACTCAAGGTCTTCGGTTTAACTGCTAGTAAAAGAGGTGTAAGTAAAATAATGTTTTTAGGTTATTCAGTGTGGGGCGTGACAGTATACGTTTGCAATTAGTTCGTTAAGTTTACTCAAAACTTAACAGTTGGAGGATGAGGATCTCTTTGAAACCTTTAATTTTAGTAATTCAAAAAATTGTTCAGCAAGCTTTTACAGTCTGTAAATAGGTTTATTTACTACGTTTGATTTTTTTTTTAAAGCTGGTGTTAATTACTGCTAGCTTTATGGTAGCTGTGAATTTTGAGGTTATTTTAGGGCATTGGAGAAGTTATTAACTTTATCTCATAATATTTTTGCAGTTTCTGTTTAGGTTTGTCAGCTGTCCTGAATGACATGTTGATACATCTGTTCATAAACTTGTATCTGTGATCTTTAGTTTGGATCTTTAAGGTTTACTCAGGTCAACAGCATTTTGGTACTTAGCTTCATACACTGCAGGACAAGAAGCTTTCTCTCCTTTTTGAGGGTTCTGCTTGAAAGGATATTGCAGGGAGAGCTAGTCTTGTGAGTACACTGGTTTTTCTATTAAATATTTTAGTAACCACCCTTTAAAACCTAGTATCTGGTCGTTAATTTTAATAGCAATAGTCTGTTTTATTCGTAGTGTCTCAAAGATGAAGAATTTATTTCCTGACCTCTAGGAACCTCAAAGTAAGAGACATAAGCCTATGAACAGATTATGGGAATCTGATATATTATACAAGATGTGTGTTCAGGGTGCTCTAAAACACAAATGAGGAAACATCTGTGGATTGGTGGCTTTAGGGAAAGCTACAGAAAGGAAGTGACATTTGAGATGGACTTCAGAAAAATGAGTATGAGTGAAATTTACAGGCGATCTGCCACTTAGATGATTTTTACAACTCTTAGGAGAGCAAGTTAATGTACTTTTAGCATTTTTCCTACAATTTGACTAACTGGTCTAGAGAATTTTAAGTAAACTTTAATATAATGTCTTCTCTTTGCCTTTCAAAGGAGATGCTACAAATAACAGTAAATAGTTTATGTTTTTATTACTTCAATCAGGGTATTAATAATTTATTCTCATCCATTCCATACATATATATTTTTTTGAGTTGGAGTCTCTCACTCTGTCACTCAGGCTGGAGTGCAATGACAAGCTCATGGCCACCGCAGCCTCAACCTGCTGGGCTCAGGCGATCCTTCTGCCTCAGCCTTCCAAGTAGCTGGAACTAAAGGCATGCGCCACCACGCCCGGCTAACTTTTTGATTTACTGTGGAGATGCGGTCTTGCGAGGTTGCCCAGGCTAGTCTCCAACACATGGTCTCAGGCAGTCCTCTCACCTTGGCCTCCCAAAGCATTTCATATTTGTTAAGGAGGATAGTCTTGTATATATTATTCCAAAAAGTGTAAGGGACTTCTTTTAAAATGAGAGTTTTGACTTAGAAATAATTCCTTCCGAAAGATGCTGTTAGGGTAGTGAATGTGGAGTTGGAGAAATTGGGCTGGTCTTTGATACTGTTTCCATCAGTTTTTCCATCTGTAAAATAGGGATGATCTTATTAACTTATTATATATTCTCCTTGAAAAAAGCACCATATTTGTCATTGTTGTGACAGTGTAGAGAGGACACAAATATATTTTTAGCAAAAGTGTAATTTAGGTGGTATGGTCTTTACACGTACTATAAAGTTCATGTAGCGCATTTAGCTCAGTGTGTATATTGAGAATCATAAGAACCCTGAAGATTTGGTCTTTTTTTTCCCTTCACAATTACTTTATGTTGAACTTATTGGCAGAGAAACAGGAGTTCAGAGAACATAAAATTCTATTTATATTGCTCTAACTTCTGATTTATGATCTCAGCCTTCATAAATACTCTGTTTCTGTGCCTTACTTTTTTTTTGCTTACCGTTGTTACCTGTGCTTACATTTGAATATCAGTATAGTGCACATTCTTATTTAATTCTAATACTATACCTCTTTGGTTTGCTTAGCCATTTCTTGCCGGTAGGGCATTTAGTTTGGGCCCAGTTTTTCTCTATTATGAATAACTTTCCTAGAATGTATTTAGCAGGAATTATTTGCACATTCCTATAAGATACAAGATTTTACTAGAACAAAAACAAGATGCCATCTTGTAGTTCTGTTTAATATTGCTAGACTTCTTTCAAGAAAGGTACATTTGATTTGCAGTGCCCTTAGCTAAAAGATTCCCTACATCTCCACAATACTAAAATTTTTACTTGTCAATTTAATAATTATATGATGGTACTAATGCATTACTTTTATTGCTATTGAAGTTTCTGGGTCTTTTTTTTAATTTGCCTTATTTTGTTAGGGTTTGACACCATAGCAGTAAAGAATTGAGCGATGATATTCCTTTCCTGTAGAATCCACTTTACTTTCGTGAATCAAGGGACAATCTGTGACTGCAATAAGTAGAATAAAGCCCTGCTCATAAGTGAATAGACCTTCCAGGATAAAATCTGCAGTTCTAACTTAGTTTGTAAAGATTTTGACTATTTCAGTTAGCTGCTGCATTCTGCTTAGCTTTAGCTCAAGTCTTATTGTGACAAGTGGCATTCTGATAGCTAGTAGCTGAAGATCCATGAGCAGTTCACCTTTGCTGCTTTTAACTTTCAAGTAATTATTGGATTGCTAACCTGAATTCAGACCTAAGAGCTAAAAGTAGTGTTAACTCTCCAAAACTCCTGCCTTTTTTTTTTTTTTTACTGTTTGATGTATAGAGCATTTTCTTAGAGGAAAGATTAAGATTTTCTTCTCCTGTGCTGTAAGGAAACATGACCAAATATACCCCCTAGTGGCTAAAAAAAAGAATATTTGAGTCTGTTAGTTTAACAGCTTATTAATAAAAAGGAGACTTACTTAGTGTCAAACTTTTAACATCCTTTTCTTGGTAGTTATTTTTAGAAGCATTTTATAAATTGTGTTTATTGTTTTGGGAGCAGTTGCCTATAAATATGGAATGAGTCAGATTTAAGAAATAGTCCTGAATGGCACATACAGAACGGAGGGAAAAAAATACACGTACACACACCTGTTTTAACTTGATCATAGAAGCAGTTTAAAGATTTTGAAGTTAAAAAAAGTGTACTTGGCCAGGTGCAATGGCTGAAGCCTGTCATCCTAGCACTTTGGGAGGCAGAGGCAAGAGGATTGCCTGAGCGCAGGGGTTCGAGACCAGTCTGGGCAGCCTGGTGAGTCCTCGTCTCTACAATAAATCACACACAAAAAAACTAGCCGGGCGTGGTGGTGCACGTCTGTAGTTCTAGCTACTTGGAAGACTAAGGCGGAAGGATCGCCTGAGCCCAGCAGGTCAAGGCTGCAGTGGCCGTGAGCGTGCTACTGCACTCCAGCCTAGGTGACAGACAGACTCCAACTCAAAAAAAATAAGTGTACTTATTGGTATAAGTGATAAATATTTATTTATTGATATTTGGTTTCACGTTCTCCTAATGTCTTTCTTTTGTTTGAGTCCAAGTCTCACTCTGTCGCCCAGGCTGAGAGTACAGTGGCATGCTCATGGCTACCGTGGCCTCGACCTGCTGGGCTCAGGCGGTCCTTTTGCCTCAGCCTTCCAAGTAACTGGAACTACAGGCACATGCCACAACGCCCGGCTAATTTTTTTATTTATTGTGGAGATGATCTTGCCAAGTTGCCCAGGTTGGTCTCAGACAGCACTCTTGCCTCTGCCTCCCAATGTGCCGGGATTATAGGCGTGAATCACTGCGCCTGGCCACATTCTCATAACTTCTCTGGAAAAAGAGCGTTGATTCTTAACTTCTGGGAACTAATCAATGTGTGGGTGTTAATGATACTATTTCAAATCTGAAATCTAGCATTGGAAAGAATCATTTTGACTGTGATGCATACACATTCCAACAATTGTTTTTCTTCCTGTGAAAAAGTACATGAAACTGAATTAGAAAATTTGCCTTTCAGAAATTATGTTTTTGAATAAAATTATTTTAAAACTGTGATTGTTTATTATAGTGAAACCAGAATCTGGAATCAGGAAAGCAAAAAAAGTCGATATGAATAAAATTGTGTCCTGCCTTTGACCCTTCACTGAGGGAAGCCCCTTCCAAAGGTGTAAGCCTGAACATCTGAGACACAACACCTCTCACCCCCAGAGCAAACACACAGACACCCATGAGTGCTGTAGAGACTGGTCTGTGCTCTGTCAGCCTTAGAGCCTACTTTCCCCAACCCCCACTTCTCTAATCTTTCCTGCAGTGTTCTGTCACCATGGTCTCTCAGTAAAGTTTTGTAGTTAATTGTAGCTGTTTTGCATGTGCTTAACAAGGTAATTCACTATTGCTATTAAAATTACCTAAGTATCAGTGATTGACTTTGGAGAACATTTGTGATTTTTTTTTTTTTTTGGCTCCTCTTAGTCTCACCTTTCAAATCTATTTATTGCTCTCTGCTAATAATAATGGTAAAGACTATACTTTGTGTGTTTTGTGCGTGCCAGGTATATAGTGCCTTAGCTAAATTTTATAACAACCCTGTGATTGTTAGATGGGGAAATGGAAGTCCAATAAGATTGAGTAGCTGTCTCAAGGGAACATAGCTGTAAGTAGTGAAGCCAGTATGCACACAAACCCATGCCTGTCTGATGTGAAAGCCTGGGTTGTTCACCACATTGGGATGCCACTGTGTCTTCTACTCTGAGCACGCTTCGAATTTCTCTGCCTTTGCCAGGAAACCCAACCGCTGTGATCCTGGGCCCCCACAGTTGTTACAGTGATCATTATAAAATCCTGTATCTATGTAATTAATTTTTAAGTCGTCAGGTTTTACATTTATTCCTTTCCTTGATGGAGTCTAAAATGAAATTTTATTTTTGGGGGTTGTGGGCAGTGAACCCTGGTTGTCTAGGAGGTCAACTTTTGGACATTGCTGGCAAGATAACTCATGCCCATCCATCATTGTGAGTCCCAGCTTTCCTATTGGGACTTTTTATTGTGCCTGAGCTAATTCAGAATTTTCCCACTGTGGACCTCTCTAATATTAAGCAGTTGCAACGTCATAGCTTTTCTTTTTTATGGCTGTGCTTCCATATCCCAAACCCTTTTGTGACTAGTCATTTGCTATGATCCTTGTGCAGTCCTATTTCTTCACTGAGATTTCTTTCTTCCTTGAAAATCTAGTTGTAATGTGGGCTGGGACAGATGTGATAGCAGACAGATAAGGTGGAATAAAAGCAGAAACAAAGGAACCAGGAAATAGGAAAAAATGCAGTCCTGTGGCGTGGCCCATGTGACTTGAAGCAATAAAATAGACTACAGTTGTGACCACAGCTGGGATCACATGTGCTATGGGCATATTAGGACTAGAGATAAAATTGTGCATTTAGGAGGATTTAGAAGGGAGACCACAGAATTCTAAATTAAAAAACATTTCCATAAAAAATTTCTTAGTGCAGAATTTTAATCAGTCTTGTTTCATTCTAAGTGATTTAGGATTCTGTAACTTCCTTAAACTATTTAATGTTGTCAAAACTTCTTGTAATAACCTAGGTGGGAACAGTTTGCAAGTGGGAGTGTGAAGCAAGTCAGCTTTAAAACTTCATCTAATCACATCAGTGATGATTTAGGTTGGCTATCTCTACTTAAGGCAGATTCACCCCAGGAGATGGGCTTCATTAACTTTTGGGTGGGGAATATATAAGATGTTTAGAAAGGAAAATGACTAAGTAAATCAAATATCTCCTTATAGCACATGCTATTTAAATGATACAAAAATTAAATCTCATAGAGATTCAGTAGCTGCCCCCAAGAGCATATAAATAGCCCTGTCACTTTTTTATTTGTCTCTCCATCTGGATTATAAGTTCTTTGAAGGCGGCTGTTTATACATTTGTCTTATTTTATCGCCCACAGTGTTTAGTATAGGCCATTGTGGGCATTAAACACGTGTTGACTGAATGAATTTTTTCATGGTCTTCAGGATTTGTTGTGATGCGTGTCCTTCAGTTTTTACATATATTGCATATTGTACCATTTTTCTTTATTTAACAAACTGTCTTCCTTTGAGGTCGTTCCTGCTTCAAGAGCATCTTTCTACCCCAACTTTTACTCTTTTATCTTTAATTCTTATTGCTTTCATTTGGCTTCTGTTGCTTCACAATAAGACTAAAGTCTGCTCACATCTTGAAAAAGCCCTTTCCAATTTTTAAATGTGACAGTTTTCAAAATTCAAAAAAGTTGAAAGACTGGTGTAATGATCACCTTTCACTCACCTACACCACCACCACCACCACCACAGTTGTTTAGTTTTCAGTATTTGTCTTATCTGTGTGTGTTTGTGTTTTTTAAGGATGAAGGAATGTCATAGCGTCTGTCGCATACTTTCATACAGCTCAGCTTGAAACCCTTTTTTAAATTAATTACTTAATTAATTTATTTGAAAGCAGGATTTATTGAAAGGGCAGAAAAGCTCCTAGAGCGTGAGGGAACCTGAGGGGGTTGCCAAGCCCTTTTATTAAACTACATAAACTCTCTCACAGTCTCATTTCCTGTCTTTTATTTTTTATTTATTTATTTATTTATTTATTTATTTTTTGAGCTGGAGTTTTACTCTGTCACTCAGATTGGAGTGCAGTGGCCGCTCCCGGCCACCGCAGCCTCAACCTGCTGGGCTTCGGCGATCCTTCCGCCTCAGCCTTCCAAGGAGCTGGAAGTATAGGCACGCACTACTATGCCCGGCTAATTTTTGATTTATTGTAGAGATGAGGTCTCGCCAAGTTGCCCAGGTGGGTCTCGAACCCGCGGGCTCAGGCCATCCACTCACCTCAGCCTCCCAAGGCGCGGGATTACAGGCTGAGCCACCGAGCCTGGCTTTTTCTTTTAATTTTTAACACTTGCTCTATTGCCATATTAGGAAGATCTCATTCTTATAATACTTTGGAAATTTCCATCTTGCTTTAAGGATCGAGATTAGAGTTATTACAAATGTATATTTAAAGATACATTGTAAATGGCTCTATTCCATGTTAAGGTTATCTTTAATTTTAATTTACTTCACATTCCTTAGCACGTTTTAAGTGAGGCGATAATTCAGTTTTCAGATTCTCACAATTTAAAAAAGGAAGAATGAATGAAAGTGCTAAGAAAATAGCCAAAATGAGCTGAATATCTAAGGTGTGTTTGAGTACTTTGCTGAACAACAGAAATAGATCCATAATTTAGTGGTGATATCTATAATAGACTAATGTCATGTAAAAGTTAGTGTGGAAAAGTGTCAGAGATAAGGAAGAAAAATGAAGGGATGAAAGCTGCAGAAATGAAAAGCTATGGTGGCAGAAGCTGAGCATATTTACTTTGTTGTTTCTGCAGTTTAGGTTTGTTACTTGTTTCTTTGTCTTAAAGTGGAGGAAGTCATCCTTAGCTCATAAGGCTATTATGAAAATTGTGTTTGATAATTATCATCTTCTCCTTCCCTAGACCAGTAGTCAAGAGGAGAATAATGGATAGGCATAAACAGTGGCTCAGGCTTACTGTCTTAGTGTCCTTTATGCTGAAGACATATTTGCACTACTTTGACGGAAGGGAGAAGAAGGGCTTCTCACAGAAGCTCTCAAGGTTATCCCTGTACCAGTAAATCTCTATTCAGGCTCAGGAATGTCCAGTTTCTTTAAGATAACAGATTATGACAAGCTGTGTTTCCTTATTCATTTAACTTATAGTTACTGCCTGCCAATTGTGGACCAGTTTCTGCGTGCACTGTTTTCTGTTTTATTGTTATCTCATTTATTCTGCACATTCAAAATTACTGCTTGCTCAAGAACACATTTATTGAGAGTAAACCTAGAATTTAGGTCATTTAAATGAACCCAGCAGTCTGAATCGTTATTTCTAAACTGCAGTCCTGTTCCTTATATATGTGCTGTGTGTTAAAATTAACTTTGTTTTTAGGTGAAAGATTTGCGAGAAGTATTGTCTTTGGATTTTGCTATTTTGGAAAAATTTGTGGACAACTCTTGATAATTGTAGACGCCTTGTAGATCACAAAGCAAGGCTAATACATATGCTTGTTAGGTGACATTGTTAACAGGAGGAGAATTTGAAGCTGCTTCACCAGGTCAGGGAATACTGACAAATAAGATCAGTTTAATGGAGACTTGATATTCGTTGAAATGCCAAATGTAAGATGGCTAAAACCTAATAAATATGTGGTAGTAGTTGGTTTAATTGACACCAAGTTATATAAACAGAAGACTAACATGGTTTCTGGAAGAAAAGTTTTCCTGGCTTCTAGACTTATTAGAGGATTTACTGTAATTCTAGAAGGACCCACTGAATTTGATTTCTAAGGTTTCGACAAAATTGCTTTTTAAAAAGGTTAAATTGGAATGTAAAGGAAGTGCTGTGGGTTGGCTTAACGGCTGAGTCAGGTGTGGGGTAAGTCCATGGGGAATGGTAACAGTGAAGACTTCCAGGTCTGGTGCTTGAGGCTGATTTGGGTTTTAAATTTAGCAAAGAGTATGCATGCACATGAAATGTTTCAGTTTTCCAGTAATATTAATCTGTGTGTCACAGAATGTAAAGCTAATGGGAATACATTTTCAGAAGCTCTCTTAAAGTGAAATAGAGCAAAAAGTAAATTAATTTGGTCGTGGGCAAATTAAGAAAGTATGTTTGAAGAGAAACAGCATGTTTTTGAGAGGATAAGTTCTATGCTATCCGTTATAGAACATAAGAAAGAGTGTCCTTGAATTTATGCTTAAGGATAGAAAGGCTGATAAAAAGTAACAGTGCTACTGTACACTTACAAGGAAACTTTGGCGATAGAAGAGTGGGACAAGGCATGATCAAGGAGATAGGCAGTCCAGAGATTACGGCCCTTCAGCTGTAAATGACTAAGAGTAGAAGGAGATATGAGAAAGACAGAAAATGAGAAGAGGGTTTTCCCTCAATCTTAGAATCCTAGAGCCAAAAGACACACCGTGAAACTTTATATGGGACATTATAAGCTAAACAAAAGTTCCTGCTTCTTCAGTTGGGAAGAAGTGGAAGAAACTTTTGCCCTAAATTTGTGTGCCCTTGAACAGTGTCTTAATGTTTTTCACATAGCCTCAGATGTTTGGACCTTGAACCCTACTTTGGGCTCTCTGAGATTTGAACTTAAATAACATTGAAAAATAACTAGAAGACAGAGTTCAGGAATAGACTAGGAGTCTAGTCCAGCTCACTTCCTGTTTTTATTAGGGCCCTGGAGCTGAGATTTATTTATTTATTTTTTAACATTTTTAAGTGGTTGGGAAAAAAAAGTCAAAAGAAGAATATTAAGTGATAACTGAAAATTACATGGAAATTCAGTACCCATAAATAAGTTTTATTGGACTGCCACGCTCATTCATTTTTGTATTGTCTACGACTGCTTTCACACTGTAGTGGCAGAGACTGAATGTCTGTGAAGTCTAAAATATTTACTCTCTGACCCTTTATAGAAAAAAGTTGCTAACCCCTGGGATAGATGAATAAAATTAGAGTTGTTTTCTAGGAAAACAAAAGATTGTAGTGACTAGAGTAAAAATGTTAAATATGACAGATATTATATACAGTCATGTGCCACATAATGATGTTTTGGTCAATGACAGACCAGTGGTCCCATAAGATTATAAATGGAGCTGGAAGATTTCTATTGCCTAGTGACATCATAGCCATTCTAACATCATTATGCAATTAACTTTTTTTTTTTTTTTTAATTGACCAAAATGGTGGCTCACACCTGTCATCCCAGAATTTTGGGAGGCCAGGGCAAGAGGATTCCTTGAGCCCAGGAGTTTGAGACCAGCCTGGGCTACATAGCAAGACCTCGTCTCTACCAAAAATAAAAAATAAATAAGTAAATTCGGTGTACAGTGTTTATGAAGTCTGCAGTAATGGGCAGTAATGTCCTAGACTCCTCACTCAACTCACTGACTTAGGCAGAGTAACTTTCAGTCCTGCCAGCTCTGTTCATGGTAAGTGCCCTATGCAGGTGTAGCGTTTTTTTTCTTTCATGCGGTATTTTTACTACACCTTTTCTATGTTTATGCATGTTTAGATACCCAAATACCATTGCCTCAGGATTCAGTACAGTCACATACTCTTCAGGTTTGTAGCCTAGGAACAATAGGCCGTGCCATATAGCCTAGGTGTGGTAGGCTGCACCATCTAGATTTGTGTAATTATGCTCTGTGATGTTCCCACATTGCCTAGAAGTGCCTAACGATGCATTGCTCAGGATACACCCCCGTTGTTAAGTGACGCGTGACTGTAAATGGAAAAAAGCAGCGTGCTGTTCTTTCTATTGTTGTTCTTGCTATTACTGTGCTAATACAGAAGCTATTAGCCTTCTGTGACTGCTTAAATTTAATTAAAATTAGATACAATTAAAATTCAGTTCTTCAGCCACATTAACCACATTCTAAGTGCCCAGGAGCTATGTACGGCTAGCGGCTACCATATTTGACAGTGTAAATAAAAAACATTTTCATCATTATTTGAAGTTCTGCCGGACATTGCTGCATAATAGAAAACACTTATGTGGTACTTTGTGCCAGGCACTGCTCTTGAGTCTTCTCAAAAATATCTTGAAGCAGGGATTATTATTACTTCCATTCTACAAATGAGAAGGCTGAGGCACGGGGAAGTGAAGAAACTTGCCCACTGTCACACAGCTAGTAAATGTCAGAGTCCAGATTTAAACCCAAGCAGCCTAGCTTCACAGTCCTGGTCCTTAATCACTTTAAGGTTGAGAGTAAAGAATATGCTTGATTGTAGCAAGAAGGACTTAGCTTATGTGATGACAGTGTGGCTGTACAGACTTTGAAACTCAAAGCTTAGAAAGTTGTGCAGAATATAATAGCTAATTCCTTCCTAGAAAGAAATCTAGAGATATGAACCGGGTTAGCTTTTGGAGGACCTTTCAGTCTTCATTAAGATATGCTAAATAGATTACTTGAATTCTGATGTGTCCTCAAAGCAGTATTGACCCCTTCTAATTAGTGGAAGTTCTTTTGGCTGAGTAAGCCATCAAATGGGAGTTTTACCTTTGCAACAGTTATATGTATTTGTGTTAACTATTTAAGCATGTCATCATGCTGCAGTGTCATATTCCGTTATCTTTTTTAGCTGAAAGATCAGTTAGTTATATAGCCTTGAATATTTATGCAGGGAGACACAGTTACGTTTTTTTGTATTGGAGGCCATGCTGCTTGAGTTGTCATTTCATTTTAGAATTGTAGGGGTTGCATATGATACTTTTCGGTACTGTATACAAAGGCTAATGCCTTGTCTTCCATCGTATATCATGAATATTGGACAGATAGTTTAGTGGATGAGGACACCCTGTTCTGAATATTACTAAATCTGATTTCTTTTTAACAAATACATGGCATTTTATATGTCAGGCACTGTTTGACGTATTTTTTAAATGTTAACTCACTTAAGCCCATATCCCCATGAGATGAATGCTGATATCCCCATTTTGCAGGTTAGGAAGTGCTCATGAGGGAAGTGACATGTTAAATAATTTGACCAGAGTCACACAATTAGGAAGCGATAACACTGGGATAGTGTACTCTTAGTTTGTTTTAATTGTATATCACACTTCTCATCTTGCTTTTGAGGGTGTTGGAAAGTGTAGAGGACTATTGACAGCACTAGTTAGATCAAAGTGGCAAGTGTGGCTTTATGCCATTCCAGAACGCCACGTGATCAGAATCCAAAGGCAGCTAAAATACCTGTCCCAGGTAAATAAGCTCTTGATTATTTTTTGATTCATGCTGAAAATACTTCAGGGCACAAGTGATTTGCTGACTTCTTCAATCAGTGAACTGTCATAAACAGCAGTGAGCTCCTTTTAAGAGAATGGGTGAATGTTATAGGTTCTGTGGCTCTTCACTAATACCTGGGAGAAATTTTGGACGCTTTGTTAGGAGGGTGTAGCTTTAAATTAGCCCGTGTTTCACAGGAAGTTGATTCAGCTTTTCTCCCCTCCCAGCTCAGCTTTTCAAATCAGTCAAAGCAGTTTTCCAAAGTTAGACCATGCGGTCACTGTCTGTCCTCTGCCCAAGAGTGCACATGTGCATGAAAGTATATTTCTGGTATAGTTGATCAAGAAATTTCTAGCCAACTGTGCAGCATTTCTTGGTTGCTCTGTGAATGTTAAAACTTGTTTTGCCTGAGCGTGGGGGTTTCAGACCAGTCTGGACAACTTGATGAGACCTCGTCTCTATAATAAATCACAAAAACTAGCTGGACATGGTGGTGTGCGACTGTAGTTCTTCTTGGAAGGCTGAGGTGGCAGGACCGCCTAAGCCCAGCAGGTCAAGGCTGCGGTGGTCATGAATGTGCCACTGCGCTCCAGTCTGGGTGATAAGCGTGAAACTCCAACTCAAAAAAAACACCAAAACCAACTTTTGTTCAAAAATAATTACTTTTCTGCTGCAGAATGAAATATTGAATCTGAAAACTAGATTATTAAAAATAGCATGTATATTTATGTGATGAATACTTAAAATATCTGATTTTTTAGAAAATTTAGAAATTAAAATGCATTTAAAAAATAATGGAGACATTAGCCAGGTGTGATGGCACATGCTTGTAGTCCTAGCCACTTGAGAGGCTGGGTTAGGAGGATCACTTGAGCCCAGGAGTAATGTGCTGTTTCATTTGGGTGGCTGCACTAAGTTCAGCAACAGTATGGTAACCTCCTTAGAGCGGGGGCCCATGGGATTGCCCAAGGACAGGTAAATTGTTCCAACTTAGAAACAGTAGATCAAAACTCCCGTGCTGATCTGAAGTGAGGTTGCGCCTGTGAATAGCTATTGCACTCCAACCTGGACAACATAGCGAGACCATCTCTTAAAAAAATGTGTGTGTGTGTGTGTGTATGACTAAGAGAGAGACATTTGCAACTCTGAAAGTTATTTTGGTGTATTTTAAATCTCAGTTAATGGATTTATAAGAGAATTGTTTAAAGTAGATCGGATATTATAAAATTTCACATTTCAAACACATCAAATTCCTCTTCAATTCTAAGAAGTCTTTATGTCCAGTTGTGTATATTCTAATTCTGTGTTTCTTCATTTTCAGGCTGAAATAGAACTTTTTGTGAACAGGCTTGACTCGGTGGAATCTGTTCTTCCTTATGAATATACAGCGTAAGTTTTTCAGTTTGGTTTTTATGTGAAATTTCATGACTCATCAGAATTTTCTGCGTTTGGAACTTTATTTTCTCGCAGTTATGGACAAATTTATGTGCATTTTTATAATATGCAGGGCCTAAAAATATTTTAGGGGGTATACTCCTTACTTCCAGTGTAGAGTTAAAATGTGGTCTTCACTTATATTGCTTTGCAGTACAACAGAAACACCATCTGAATGTGGATTTCCTTTTTTACCTGACTGAACAAAAAGACATTTTATTTTTTTGAAATTTTTTTATTTATAAACAGTATCGCATATCCTCAAAAAATTTTTTTGTGACCTACATAATTAGTCCCCAGAAATAACTACTTGGGTATCAACTTCTCCACATTTTTTTCCTCTAAATATCCAATGTTTATAACCACACTTATGCATTTTATTTTAAACAAAAGTAGGCTCATACTCACATTTGTTTTTCTAACCGTATATTGTGGGCATCTTTCCATGTCAGTAGACAGTGTAGAAGACTTTTACAGCTCCCTCTGTCTTTTTAGTAGCTGTTTACTGTTTCCATTGTGGACATTCTACAGAGGCTTTGTACAATTTGTGTCATTAATTTCCTATTTATCAGCATTTGATTATTACCAATTTTTTTTTCAAGTTGGAGTCTCACTCTGTTGCCCAGTCTGGAGTGCAGTGATACACTTATGGCCACCCCAGCGTCGACCTGCTGGGCTCCAGCAATCTGTCCACCTCAGCCTTCCAAGTAGCCAGAACTATAGGCGTGCACTACCACTCCCAGCAAATTTTTTTTTTAATTGTAGAGATGAGGTCTTACCAAGTTGCCCGGGCTGGTCTCGAACCCGTGGTCTCAGGCAATCCTCTCACCTCGGCCTCCCAGAATGCTGGGATTACAGGCTGAGCCACCGAGCCCAGTCACCAGTTTTTTATGTTAAGAACAATGCTGCATGAATATCCTTTATTCATTTGACCACTGGATACCATATTGGGTCTAAAACAGTTCCTAAATTTTAGATATGTTTGCTGTAGAGAAAAGCATTCACAAAACAGTAAGATTATCTTATAAGAATTTATATACCCAAATATGTATAAGAGGAGAATAGAGAATTCATGTAAAACTGTTGGAGATTTGAAAGCTTTTTCTAGTTTTCATGAAACTAGTTTTTTTTGTTGTTGTTAAACATCTCTATTTAAATCCTTATTATATTCTTAGGAAAACTCAGTGGAACTGGTATATCCATTAGACGGGAATATTCATTTGGAAACTTCCCATCCCCAGCTTTGTATCACCTGAGATTCACCACCTTCTTAGGAATCTCACTCTTCTATTACTATACTGGTCTCAGGTACTCCCTGTACCATTCTGAGGTGAACAAAGAACTGTCCTTTAATTTTCTGTGGCAAAGCTGAAATAGGGCTGTAATGTTTATACAGAACTTTATTAAAGTTAGTTAGTAATACAAGGGAATTACAGTACAGAATCTTACAGGTGAGTGAATATGCTTTCACATCTCTGTTCTCGGAGGGTCTGTTTGGCCGTGCTTCATGTATTGGGATGTGTTGGTCAGTGTACTAAGATGAGGCAGAACCACAGGTGAACTTGATATATACTCCTGAAATGCCATTTTCAATTAATGATTTGGATTAGAAAGTTGTAACAAAAGGAGATGTTATGTAAATTTTGCTTGAAAGAATAAAATGTGAATACTTTTATCATAAAATAGTATTATTTAGAAAACAGAGTATTCTGAGGCAAAATTCCCAGTTGTTTTGTTTTGGGGAGATGTAGTTCACAGAACTTGGAGTCTGAATATATTTCTTCTTCATCCACCAGAAGCTGTTAGATTGATCTGTTCCTAATCTGCTCTTAAGATTGGCTATGTGTTTGATACTTCATTGTTTCCTTTTATGTTTAAAAACTTAAATATTCTTCCTCCAGGTTTGATTTTTGCCAAGCATCAGAAGGAAAACGCCCATCTGAAAATCTTGGTCAGGTATTATTCGGGGAAAGAATTGAACCATCACCATATAAGGTTTGTATTTAGTGTTACATAAAAGTTATTTGGTTACAGTTTTTTTTTTTTTTAGGAAAAACTCAAGATAGCTCAGCTCTCATAGCTAAGGAGAAATTTCTCTCTTCCATTCAGGAATAATTTCTTTTTTTGCTTGTTTGTTTTTTTGAGTTGAAGGGTCATTGTCACCCAGGCTGGAGTGCAGGGGCATGATCACAGCTCACCACAGCCTCAACTTCTTGGGTTCAGACAATCCTTCTGCCTCAACTTTCGGAGTAGTTGGGACTACAGGCATATGCCACTGTGCCTGGATGATTTTTTAAAATTTTTTTGTAGAGATGAGGTCTCACTATGTTCCCCAGGCTAGTCTCAAACTCCTGAGCAGTCTTCCCACCTTGGCCTCCCAAAGTGGTGGGATTAGAGACATGAGCCACCACGCCCAGCCAGGAATAATTTCTTAAAATCGTGGTTTAGAAGGATTCTTCTTCTCACAATATGTCATTGATAAGTCTGTCTTAATGAACATTCACACAACTAGTGATATAAATGATAAGGCAGTGGCCTAAAGACAGTGCTTAGACCTTCTGCTCACCCTACAGAGAGACCTGGAACCCATCCTCCAGTCATGAGAAGTTGTCCCAGCTGTCTGTGTCTCCCCTCTCTTTACAAGCAGTATCTATAGATTTTCTCTGTTAGCAAATATAACACTGCCTGAGATCCCCTATTAGGTTTTTTGGAATCTAACCTTTCTATTTTGATGATTGAACATATATTTGGAACATCTTTGGTACATTTTTAGAACACTAGTTAAACCAAACTAAGCCCAGTATAAGGTATGCTTTTCAACATATGGGTTCATCATCTCCCAGAATTATTTTACCTTTTAAAACTTATTCTTTAAGCCTATTATTCTTCCACATCATAGAGTCCCCCGTTCATTTTATATCCGCTCTCTTACCGTACAAACAACAATGGTCCTTCTCTTTTAGAAAAATTAGTTTATCCCCATATAAAAAATTAAATGGTCCCCTCCCCTCCCTTGGGGAGGTGACTTCTCTCTCTCTCTCTCATTTACTCTTTAAATAAACTATATTTTCCAATCCAAAAAAAAAAAAAATTAAATGGTGCAAAAGAATATGAAATGAAAAGTAAGTCTTCCCCTAGTTCAACTTCAGTTTCTTAACCTTCCTGAAAATTTCCATGCACCTACAAGCTTATGTAAGTAAATTAGATTTGCCTACTTATATATTAGCATATTTTCTTTACTTTGCATTTTTCCTTTAACTCTCTACCATGGGCACCTGTCCACATGATACGTTCATTCTCATGGCTGTAGCGTGACCCCTAATTTTATTCCCTAGCCTGACAATCTCCTCTTCTGGCTTTACGTCCTTCTCTTGTGTGTCTTAGACACTGTGCTTAGGCATCTTTCCTGCTTTCTCACTAGGTATTCCATCTGCTTTGGCACTTTATTACGCAGCTCATTCATCCAGCAAATCCCCAAGCTGAGATGAGTCCATCTAGCCATTTCACTCCTTCCAGCACCTAGACCTACACTGTGAAGCCTTAGGGGAAAAGATAACATCATTGTGCAAGTTTCATCCTCTAAAAGTGTACAGGTTTTGACCATAAATATATCCTCTTTAAATAGTCTAATCTGAAATTTTCTACCCTAAAAGTGCTGGTAATTTTTAAAGTTTTTAAAAGGATAGTTGTATTAGTCTATTTTGCATTACTATAAAGGAATGCCTAAAGCTGGGTAATTTATAAAGAAATTATTTTGACTCAGGGTTCTGCAGACTATAGGAATCATAGTGCTTCTGGTGAGGCCTCAGGAAGTTTACAATCATGGTGAGAGGTGGAGAGGGAATAGACATGTCACATGGCGATAGCTGAGGTGAGAGGGAGAAAGAAGGGACTGGGTGGTTTTAAACAACCAGCTCTCAGGTGAATAGAGAACTCACTCATTACTGGGAGAACGACACCAAGCCATTCACGAGGGGTCTGCCCTCATGGCCCAAACACCTCCCACTAGGCCCTGCTTCCATCACTGGGGATCATGTTTCAATATGAGATTTGGAGGGGACAACAACCTAAACTATATCTTTCTGTCTCCAGCACCCCAGATCTCATGTTCCTTTCATATTGCAAATACAATCATCACATCCCAGTAGTCTCCAAAAGTCAAAAAGTCTTAATTCATTCCAGATCAATTCAAAAGTCCAAAGTCCCATCTCAGACTCAAGGCAAGTCCTTTCCACTTAGGAACTTATACAATCAGAAACAAGTGATTTAATTCCAAGATACAGTGGTGAGACTGCCATTGGGTAAACATTTCCATTCCAAAAAGAAGAAATTGGCCAAATGAAAGTGGCAACAGGCCCCATGCAAGTCTGAAACCTAGCAGGGCAGACATTAAATCTTAAAACTCCAAAATAATCCTTGACTCCCACAAGGACATGCTGGGCACATTTGTGTGAGGGCTAGGTGCCCAAAGTCTCCAGTGCCTCTACCATTCTGGGGACTAGAGGATGGTGGCCCTGCTGCTGTGGGGTCTCAGTGTGGGGGCTTCATTCCCACATTTCCCCTCGGCACTGCACTCGTAGGGGCTCTTTGTGGAGACGCCACTCCTGTGGCAGGCTTCTGCCAGGCACCAAGGCTTTCCTGTCCATCCTCAAATCTAGGCAGAAGCTGCCAGGTCTCTTTCACTCTTGCATTCTGTGTGCCTGCAGGCTTAACACCATGTGGAATCCACCAAGGCTTACTTGTGCCCTTCAGAGTGGCAGCCAGAGTTTGTATCTGGGGCCCTTTAAGCTGAGGCTGGAGCAGGAGCTACTGAGATGTAGGGAGTGGTGTCTTGAAGTGGCACGGAGCATTAGGGCCCAGCTGGCCCCCTGAAACCATTCTTTCCTCGTAAGCCTCTGGGCCTGTGACAGGAAGATTTCTGAAATGCCTTCAAGGCAGGTTTTTCACATTATTGTTTTTTGTTTGTTTTTGTTTTTGAGTCAGAGTCCACTTTGTTGCCCAGGCTGGAGTGCAGTGGCACAATCGCTGCCACTGCAACCTCTTCCTCCTGGGCTCAGGTGATCCTTCTGCCTCAGTCCTCCAAGTAGCTGGAACTACAGGTGATGCCACCAAGCCCAGCTAATTGTTTTTATTTATTGCAGAGATGAGGTCTCTACAAGTTGCCTAGGCTGGTCTTGAACCCCTGAGCTCAGGCAATCCTCTGTCCTCCCAAATGGCTTCCCATTGTTTTGAATGTTAGTACCTGGCTCTCCTTTAGTCATGTCAATTTCTGTAGAAAGTGGTTGCCTGGTAGACTGTTTGAAATTCTCTCCTGTAAACACTTTTCTTCTCTATCACATGGCTAGGTTGAGAGTTTTCTAAATTTTTACTTTGCTTCCTTTTTTATTATAAGTTCCAACTTTAAGTCATTCCTTAGTTCCCATATCTGATCATAGGCTATTTGAAGCAGCCATGCCAACTCTTGAGCTCTTTATTGCTTAGAAGTTTCTTCCTCTAGGTTCCTTAAGTCATCATTCTCAAGTTCAGCCTTCCAAAAATCCCTCGGACATGGACACAGTGCAGTCAAGTTCTTTGCTAAAGTGGAACATGGGTGAAGCTTGTTTTAGTTCCCGTTAAGTTCCTCGTTTTCTTCTGAGACCTCGCCAGCCTGGACTTCACTGTCCATATTTCTCTCAGCATTTGGGTCACAACCAATCTCTAGTCAGTTCCAAACTTGCCCTCGTCTTCCTGCCTTCGGAGCCCTCCTCTTCCAGCCTTTGCCTGTTACAAGCTTCCAAAGCTGCTTCCACATTTTTAGGTATCTTTATAGCAATGCCTCTCTCCTCAGTACCAACCTCCTGTATGAGTCCATTTTGTGGTACTATAAAGGAGTACCTGAAGCTGGGTAATTCATAAGGAAAAGAGGTTTATTTTGGTTCATGGTTCTGCAGACTGTACAGGAAACATCTGCTTCTGGTGAGGCCTCAGGAGGCTGGTAATCATGGTGGAAGGCCAAGAGGGAGCAGGGGTGTCACAGGCAGAGAGCAGAAGCAAGAAAGAGAAGGAGGTACCAGGCTCTTGTAAATAACCAGCTCTCATGTGAACTAAGAGAGAGAGAATTCACTCGTTACAGCAAGAATGGCACCAAATCATTTATGAAGGGTCCGCCCTCATGACCTGAACACCTCCCAGTAGACCCCACCTCCAACAATGGGGATCACATTTCAACAAGAGACTTGGAGGGTACAGCATTCCAAACATATGCACAATAGGTTTGAAGGCCTAATGGGCGAAGTTGTTGGGGAAGAAGGAACTCAAAGTGTATGGACATGGGTAGCACTGAGCAGAGCAACTTGTCAGCTGTGAAACCTCTCACTGTTGGGAGATTACTTTGACCATTATTACATTCTTTTCATAATAGCAGGTGAATTTTTAGGCATATTCATTAAATTATACAATCAACTTAAATAGTCTGGTGATCTTTCAGCCTCAGCTTTCTATTTACTTATTTCTTGGCCTTGAGAAATGATGAGTGGGAAGAACTTCAGTAATGCAGGCAGTGAACATGGCAGGCAGCAGAAGTCCCTAGCAGGAAACAGGGAGAGCCAACAGAATATTCACCTGTGGAGAGGCTTTGTCCCTTCGGGGCAGATTGCTGCCCATCGTAGGATCTTGGTCGGGTGTGTTTCTCTGGATGTGTAAAGATCACACTTGCCATCAGAGAACCCTTCTTCTGGGCTTAGTGCTTTTCAGGTGTAATCCTTTGTTCTGGGAGTTGAAATACAATAGCAGAACAGGAGAGTGCTTTAACATGGAGAAAAATGTGCACCTAATATTTTCCCTGAGTCTCACAGAATTTTTTAGGATCAAATGTATGCTTAAACAATCTCTTTAAGCCCCAAGCTTAAAGGGACGGCAGACAGCAGACCCTATTCAAGGCGAGGGCATAGGTAAACGGAAATATGGGGCTGGGCAAGTCACAGTGGTTCCATGCCTGTAATCCTAGCTACTCTGGAGGCTAAGGATCACCTGAGCTCAGGAGGTCAAGGCTGCAGTGAGCTGTGATCGAGCTATGACACTCCTGCCTGGGTGACAGAGTGAGACCTCGTCTCAAAAAAAGAAAAGTAGGACTTAGAGGTCAGATTTTTTTCTGCACTAGCCATAAATGTATTGACCAATATTTTTCATTTCACAGTTGATTTCTATATCCTTTATCTGCTAAGTTTTTTTTTAACATCTGCAATAAAAACACTGATGACAACTGGCGACAAAATAAAATCCCAATCTGCTTTGCCACCTATTATCTATGACTTCTGCTTAGGAAAACAGCTGTGCATGACATGATGTGTATTGTATGAAGCTAGAGCCACATTTGCATGATCATAGGATCATAAAATCTCATCTCAGGTCTGACCACTCAGTCATTCACTCAGTTCACACATTTGTTGAATACTGTCATGTCCAGGCCACATGTGTGCTGGGATGCAGCGTTGAACAAGACAAAAATCTCTGTCTTCATGGATCTTCTTAGCTGATAGGGCGAAGGAGACAAAATAAATGATTGAAATACATAATGTCTTGGCTAGTGATAAAAGAACGATTGAAAATAAATCTGGGAAGATGGGTGGGGAATTTTCCATTTTAAATAGGTTTAACTGAGAAAGCGACATTTGAGTAATTACTCCCCTATAGAAGCAAGTATTGGAGTGAGCCATGTGAATATCTGGGGGAGAATTTTTTCTTTTTAAAAATTTCAATAGCTTTGGGGGATTCAAGTAGGTTTTAATCCGGGCTTTAAGAGTACCTACCACCCCCATCTGTGCACATTGTACCCAGTAGGTGATTTTTTTTTGTCCCTTCACCACTTCCCCCCGGGAGGAGATGTTCTAAGTGAAGAGAACAGCATATGTCAAGGTCCTGAGGTGTGCACCTTGGACAGGTGAGCAAGATAGAGAATAATAGGAAATGAGGGCAAAGAAGTAATGGGACCAAATCATAGGGTGACTTCGAGGTCTCTGTAAAGACTTTAGCCTTTATATCTGAGTGTGCATGTTGACACTGGAGGGTTTTGCATAAGTGTAGATTTTACCAGGATCACTTTGAGAATGGACACAGGCGTCGTACAAGGAGAGAAGCCAGGAGACCAGCTAGGAGGCTTTCACAGTCAAGCAGATATGATCTGATGGTGGCTTAGACCACGGGGGAAGAGGGAAGGAAGGGATTGTCAAGTGGTTGGAATCCCTGACTCTGGCTATATTTTGAAGGTGGGGCCAGAATAATTTGTCGATGGGTGTGGATTGTGGCATTTCTGTTTCTAAGATGAGAAACATCTGTGGGAAGAGCAGGCCTTGGGGGAAAGGGGAAGAGTTAGTTTTGAACATGGTAAGTGTGAGGTGTTTATTAGGCATCCAACCAAAGGTGCTGAGGAAGCAGTTAAATAGGTGTGTCTTGGGTTTGGAGGAGGGCTTCAGCCTGGATATATACAGTGTATATTTGAGAATCGTCAATGTGTAAATAGTATTTAAAGCCATAGAATTATGAGATCCCCAAGGGAGTGAGTACAGATAAAGAAGATACGAATTCCCAGATCTGAGTCCCGGGGCAGTCAGCAGTCAAGAGGATGAGGAGGATATAGCAAGGAAGACTGAAGAAACCACTAGTGAGAAAGAATGACGAGGAGAGTGGTCTGGAAGCCAAGATAAGAAAATGTTTCTGGGAGGAGGGATTAGCTTGTCTGTCACTGATGAGGACAGAAGATTGACCTTGGGTTTAGCCTTCAACGTGGAGGTCATTGATGTTAGAAAACAGCTGTGGTAGAATAGCCAGGTAGAGAGAGAATGGGAAGACAGTTGCAGATGGACATGCGTGCAGCTCTCTTGAGGCCTTTTGCAGGCAGTGAGAGAAAAAGAGCTGTAGCTGGAGGATGGCGTGGTCAAAGAGGACTCATCCTATGTGTTTAAATAAGATACATATGTATATGGATGAGAATGGTCCAGTAGAGATGACAGAAGCGATGCTTTAGGAGAGACTGTTGAGTGTGTCCTTGTACGGGCAAGAGGGGCTGGGACCTAGTGGGAGAGGGTGAGGAGCTTGGCCTCAGTGACCTTGTTCATCCTTAGTGACTAGAGGGCAAGCAGAAAATTGGAACATGATGCTAGAAGGTAGACGTGGCAGTTGCTTCGTTCTCAGTGAAGGAGGAAAGTAGGGCCATCCACTGAGAGGTGTAGGAGAATGGGAGAATGGTGGAACAGAGGAAATGTGGAGCGACTGCTGGGCAGCATTGAGGACCCTCGATGGCTAGTTTGTCTTTTGAAGAAAGAACAACCGATGTGGTTATTTGTGTTTCTCCAGCTATTTTCAGCTCTGCAGCTGTAGAGCTGGATTTCACCAGGTGTGTGGTTTTGACAAGTGAGTACAAAAAAGTGAGAGAAGAGCAAAGGATGCAAGGATGTCCTTTGATGTCATGAAAGGTGGTGATACCACTGACCTAGGAGTTTGAGCTTCAAGGAGGAAAGTGAGGCCATGAAAGGAGGAAGGGACAGTCAAAGGCGGTAGGATCCATCGATCGGCGTTTCAGGTGGCATCCAGGGCTTGCTGGAGTTGAGGAGTATTTGAGCCAGCGAGCTGGAAAGACGGGAGGAGGTTCTTTGACACTGGGAACCTTGAAATGAAGATAATGGTGGGACTGCTGTCATGATAAGGGCAAGGTAGAGTTCGACCAGAGGAGTGAGTGCTTTGAAACAGGATGAAGGCCAGAATCGCTGGAGAAGAGGTCAGAACTGAGAAGACAGGGTACTGGAAGGATCGTTTATGTAAATGTTGTAACCCTGAAAATCAGGAGCGAGGAGGAGTGTTGGAGTGACGGGGAGCCAGGAGCTGAAATTACCAAGGAATGGAGGCCAGTGACCTGGGGATAGCAGAAGACAGCGACAAACAGGAGGGGCGGTATGGTCTGATCACATGAGAGTCAAAACTGGAGGTTTCCAGAGGAGGGAGAATGGTCTGGCCCAGCACTGGGGCCTGTGAGAAAACACAGCCACCGCTGACCAGGACTGCAGGGAGGCCACGTCTCTCAGGAGAGCCAGGGTCTGTCAGAACAAGCGTCAGAGAACATCCAAGAAGAGGTTGAGGCTAAAGAGGGAGTTTGCTGGTGACACTTGAGTTCCAACGGACACAGTGGAAGGGTTTAAGCAGCTGGGATTGTGTATCCATCTTGGGATTTGAAAGGAAAGACGACATGGAAATCCTGCTGTCTAGTGGTGAGTAACATTAAGAGGGATAAGAGATGCCGCAGAGGCTGCCTGGGTAAGCGAGCTTGCCAGAGCATGTAGCCTTATGCAGCCATTTCTCAGAAATGGACTTTGATAGAATTTTTCTACCATTTGCTAAAAGCTGGTGATGCGATGTGTGACAATAACTGTCATTTAGCAAATTTCTATTTTTGTCAGTCCACATGCTAGGTGTTTAGCACACATATTACTATATTTAATCCAACAACGCTGCAAAGCAGATATTGTTAAACCCATTTTACATATCAGCTAATTGAAGCTAAGGTAGGATTAAGCAGCTTTCTCCAGTCTCATAACAAGACAGAGCTGATTTGTACCCAGGTCTGACTCTAGGTTGATAAAGTATTTGCTTTAATGACTTCCATAGAATTATTCCAAGGAGAATTTTAAATCCTCACTGAAATAATTCAAGAAAAATTATAATAATACATTTTCCTGAATGAAAATAGAACAATGATGTGTTTGCATGTTGTAAGGAAGGAAGATTTGGTTCCCTTGGGCACTAAGACTATTTTAAAGTCTTAGCAAAACATTTAAAAAATACTATTAAATCCACAGCCAAACATGCTTTAAAATATTCTAAAATTCCTAACTAAATGTATTACAGAAAGAGACTGTAGTGTTGTGATTAAGAGCATTTTCTCTAGAGCTTAACTTGCTTGGCTTAAATCCTGGCTCTGTCATTTCTTTGTTGTGTGACTTGGTGCTTTAGCTTTCTAATCTTTAAAATATGGGCTTGAATACTTACCTTAATAGGCTATTGGGAGGTGTCCGTGAGACTTGATGTATATCAAGTGCATAGAAAAGGGCAAGCACCAAGTAAGTGCTAACTCTCATTATCATTTGAAGAGCTGCCTTGAGTCTTCCTTTTCCTTCACAATTGAACACACAAGTTGAGTCGCCTAAACCTGGAGAGCACTGGTTTGAGGTGGCAGATTGCCATTTTGGCCATGGCTCTCTCTGATTAATTGACTTTAAGTTTGGTGCCTATGCCTCTGATTCCTTCGTGTGTATATCTTGGTATCTTCCATTTCTCACTTTCTAAAATGAATCTTTAAGATTTGTAGAAGGTTCCAAATATCAAAAAATGGTACAAAGGTTGCTATGTTGCCAAAAGTAGCTCTGTGGCCAGAATCAAACCCTTGGCTGGCAGGTGGCAGCAGTGAGCCACACTTACACATTCTTTGTTAGCTGATGCCCTGCAACTGCTTCCCGGGTATTTGTTTGTTTGTTTGTTTGTTTGAGTTGGAGTCTCACTCTGTCACCCAGGCTGGAGTGCAGTGTCACACTCACAGCCGCCCCAGCATTGACCTGCTGGGCTCCGGTGATCCTTCCGCCTCAGCCTTCCAAGTAGCCAGAACTATAGGCACATACTACCATGCCCAGCTAATTTTTTGGCTTATTGTAGAGACGGCGTCTCACCATGTTGCCCAGGCTGGTCTCAAACCCACAGACTCAGGCAATCCTTGCCTCGGCCCCCCAAAGTGCTGGGATTACAGGTTTCAGGGATGTTTATCAGTAACACACAAAGGAGTGGACTGTTCAGAAGTGAATCATAAACAGTCACCTCATGTAAAAAAGTTTGAATTTGTTAAAAGATATGGAGCATCTGTGTAGCTGATAAATTACAGCCTTCTAAAAACTGGAAAATATTTTAAAAACTAAGACATCAGTGGTTCCTAATAAATCAAAGTAAACTTATTATAATATGTTGTGAATATCATTATTTTTAGGCTCATGAAATAAGTCCTAGGCTTTAAAGTCAGAGGAACTCGTAATTTTTTAACTTGGTTTTTAAAACTTACCAATTTTTGTTTCAACTTTATTATTAGATAATAATAAGACCCTTAAAGTTGGTAATCTTTTCAAATGTGAGTTTGCCCTGGGTTTTAGACGTCCGAATTTGACTTTTTCTTATGTCATCACATGCTATCTTGTTCACTTCTGAATCTTCATCACCTGGTACTTAAGGGGGACACTTAACAATAGCCATTGAATATTTGAAAATACGACTGCTTATTACTAGAAAGCCATCAACTCCAGAATTTCTAAAACATGACCATGGGATATTACTATGAGAGACTAATGTTCCATTTTGTTCTACATGGGTTTTTTTTTTTTTCTTTTAGAACTCATTTGCATTTAAAAGATAGGCCAGTTAAAATCATCAAAAAGAAAACCTATTAAATTAATGACTTAAATTTTGTTTTGTGTGTGTGTGTGTTTATGTTTTGAGTTAGTGTCTTGCTCTGTTACCCAGGCTAGAGTGCAGTGGCACAGTCATGGCTCACTGCAGCCTTGACCTCCTGGGCTCAGGCAGTCCTCCCGCCTCGACCTCCCAAGTAACTATGTAGTCTACTGCAGGCATGCACCAGCATGCCTGGCTAACTTTTTTTTTTTTTTGTAGAGACGAGGTCTTGCTATATTGCCCAGGCTGGTCTTGAATTCCTGGGCTCAAGCAATCCTCCTGCCTCACTCAGCCTCCCAAAGTGCTTACAGGTGTGAGCCACTGCACCTAGCCAAAAAAAAACCATGATGACTTAAGTTTTTAGAGAAACAGAATAATATTAAAATTTAATCTTATTGAGCTATGAAGGAATTTAAAATGTTTATTGCCAATATTAATATACATAGGTAATTTAATGAGACTAGTACTTTCACTCCATTTATAGTATCGGTGAAGGACCTGGATATTTTTTCTTAATTTGCTTTCTGCTTTCTTTTAATACAGTTTGCATTTAATAAGGAGGAGACCTGTAAGCTTGTTTGTACGAAAACATACCATACAGAGAAAGCTGAAGACAAACAAAAGTTAGAATTCTTGAAAAAAAGCATGTTACTGAATTATCAGCATCACTGGTAAGACATAGAGATTTTGGATTTTTGGCTTTATAATTTTCAAGATGAAACCTTGTTTCATTGGCTATGTAAGTACTTTATTGACTGTATAAAATATAGCAAATTAATTGATTTCCTTTTTTTTGTTACTAGTAAAGTAGCATGAAGTAGTGGCTTTTATTTACCAGAGGATTACTGATTTAAGTTGACAGCATCATTTAAAGTATCCTCTTTTAACTGTGCTACTGTAATATCTGGTACTTCTTCTGGTGCATAGACCTGGTACATAGAGTACTTCTTTTATTCATATACAGACATAGCTCGGGGATATTGCGGTTCGGCCGTACCACTGCAATAAAGAGAATATCACAATAAAGTGACTCACACAACGTTTTTGGTTTCCCAGTGCATATAAAAGTAATGTTTACTCTATGTTAAGTGTGCAATAACCTTATATCTAAAAAAATGCACATACCTTATGAAAGTATATTATTGCTAAAAAATGCTGACACAGACCAGAGTGAGCACATGCTGTTGGAAAAATGGCACAGGTAGACTTGCTTAACACAGGGTTGCCTAATCTTTAATTTGTAAAAAGCACACTGTCTGTGAAGCGCTATAAAGTGAAGTGCAATAAAACAAAGTACGCCTGAATAGTTAACAGGAGCATATTATGCTTTGAGAAAAGGGCCTAGATCAGTCTTCTCAAGAAATACTTTTATGCTGTACTTGTAGGCCATGAGAAAATCATAGGAAAACAAAATTTAACTTTTGTTTGATAAATAGCATCACTTCAGATAAAACACTTATATTTTTTCGTAACCTTTTATTTCATGGACATGACGTAACATTAACAAGTTAACTAATTTGTGTTAAAATCAAAAAGCATTTACAGCTCTTCTGTTTTTGCTTCCAAAGTAGTAGGTACGTGTTATACATAGACATGGTTTAAAAAACTCTCAAAATCCAACCATTTAGTATAACCGTTGTTATTCTTCTAAGTAAGTTTGCTTGCAAATGTCTATATTCCATGAGATCATAGTCCATGCATGCTTTGACTTTTCTAGAAAGTGTAAGGTGCTGTAGGTGGTACGCAGGAGGACAGTCTTCGTGTACTTCCTTTTGGATGTTTGTCCTATCAGTATATTAAATTGAACTGTTTGCCCACCTTCAGAGAGGTTAGAAGCCATGGATCTTAGCTATGGCCTCCCACCCCTTCCTGGCCCCTAGTTCCTCCTCCTTACCCCACCTACCTCCATGCACATAGAACAGAAAAGTCCTGGGTAGCGGGGCAACAGGGTACTGAGTAACTGGGTACTGGGCATTCTGGAGTTCTGTGCCCATTCGTGAACTAGTCTGTGATATGAGTTCATTCTGACCTAGGTAGCATACACTTGAACCACTTAGGAGTGAGTTTCCATTTCCCATCAGTGGAGGCTCTGTTGGAAGGAAGGAAATAGCTGTCAGAAACTTGCTTGTTACACTTGTGTCAGGTTCTTTTGCATCTGGCCCTCAGTGCAAACAGGAACTGGGAAGACACCTTCGTTTCTTCATTTCTTTGGCTTCTGGTAAGCCACAAACTTTTTTTATCCCTGAACTATTGTGAAAATACTACTTAACTGCTAAATCAATGAACATAGCTTGGGATATGTCTACTTATTCATAAGTAATTGAAAGTTCCCTTGGTGTTTTTCTTTGTAATCTTCAAAATAATATTTAAGGCTCCATTCTTATATTGTATTCTCATCTACCTACATTGACTCCACCAGCTGCTGATCTGTTGTGTGAGTGAAGAATGGCCCTTTAGTTCTTTGGGTGATTTTTAGCGCTCTCTGCTACCCTGCTCTACTTAGAGTACTGTTCAGTCTCGCTCCTAAAGATAACAGAAGAAGCTCTTCTTCAGAAATATTTTAAACTCATGTGTGATGTAATTAGCAAAGGTCCTCTTTGGATACCAAGATGCCTGATAACAAGAAGAATAAGTTGTTTCAGATAATTTACAAATTTAGAAAGCATTCAATAGTAAAAATTACTAAACAATTTGTGATAGGCATATCAGTTGCAAACTTAAACTATTCTGCTTAAAAAAATAAACTGGGAGTGTACTGGTAAGTAATGATTTTGCTATAGAATCAGAGAAGTTTATAAGTCTGACTTCACTAACAAATCTAAGCCATATCAGAAATATATTTCCATACACTCAGAAATATACTGTCTGGTAATTCTTGTCAATGAGAATTAACCCTTAAACAGTTCAGTGTACATTTAGAAAATGTTGATTCATATTGATGAATTTATTGGAATCATGAGTGTTTCCATTTATGACTTATTTTAGGAAGTTTTTACTATGTATCTTGATTTTTTTTTTTTTTGAGTTGGAGTCTCACTCTGTCACCCAGACTGGAGTGCAGTGGCTGCTCCCGGCCACTGTAGCCTCGACCTGCTGGGCTCCGGCAATCCTTCCGCCTCAGCCTTCTGAGTAGCTGGAACTACAGCCACAGCTACCATGCCCGGCTAATTTTTGATTTACTATAGAGATGAGGTCTTGCCAAGTTGCCCAGGCGGGTCTCGAACCCGCGGGCTCAGGCATTCTACTCACCTCGGCCTCCCAAAGCGCTGGGATTACAGGCTGAGCCACCAAGCCCAGCTTATCTTGATTTTTATTTATTTATTTATTTTTTTATTTTTTTTGAGTTGGAGTCTCACTCCATTGCCCAGACTGGAGTGCAGTGGCCGCTCCCGGCCACCGCAGCCTCGACCTGCTGGGCTCCAGCGATCCTTCCGCCTCAGCCTTCCAAGTAGCTGGAACTACAGGCGC
>CAUYQG010020542.1:0-27698 GCA_963574415.1 Tarsius wallacei | reverse complement strand
AGACATAACATTAATAAAGGTCTGTGATCTCAAACAAGCAAAGTGGGAACCAACGGGTGGCCCAAACTTCGCCTGTATGATGACCACTTGTATACCTAAATCCTGAATTGTACACCGCATCTTTAAAATAAAGTAATTTTTTAAACGCAAAAGAAGAGAGGAATGCAAAAGACATAGCTGCAATTAATGGAGACGAGACATCTTAGAGGAGAATTGACGTGGGCAGAGGTGGAGAGTCAATCACCTAGAGCAGGGGTCAGTAGACCGAGGCCCACTGCCTGTTTCCGTAAATAAAGTTTCATTGGACCAGAATTATGTCTCTTTCATATATTGCCGAGGGCTACTTTTGAACTGCAACAAAATAATTGAGTCATTGCAGGAGACATTCTGTGGACTGCCAAGGTATTTACTAAGTGAAATATCTACTATTGGTTCCTTTTAAGCTCCTCAACTACAGTACTGAATTATAATTATGAACTAAGTGATTTAAAATAAAAAAAACATTAATAAAATACAAAAATATACTATGTGTAAAAATTTTTAGAAATAATGCTGGACATGGTAATGTGAAAGAATTTTTTCCCACAAAAATCATATTTAAAAAGTCACATTCAAACCTCACATGTTTATATATGACTTGTTTAATGAATGGCCACAGTTCAGTCTGTGGCTGTGAGGTCTATGTCAGAAAATGTGAAAAAGTCAGGACGACAAATGGTTCCTTTTTTGTCTCTATGGACCCCCAGGTTTCTCTGCTAGAAGAAGAAATAAACCTCCATTTTTCTCTTTAGTTCCTTGCAGTAATAGACCCTGTCACTTTGTATTATATATTAATACTGAAGCTCATTTAAAACTTCATCTGATAAAATAACCTGTATAATTTTCTCTTCAGGTAGAAATGAGAAAAAAATAATGACCACAATATTAGATAATGGCACTGTGTTATTTGTAGCTGGTTCCAGACTTTTGGGGAAAATGCAGATGAAAAAGTCATCCAGCTTGTGTTTTTCTCCTGGACTAAAGCTGTTTACTTGGTCTCCAAAGGTTCACTGGCCACTAGGAGTAACTGGACTTTTTCTGGGAAGAGACAGAGAGAGGTTGCCCTGTGTCGTGCGATTTAGGAAGGAGAAGGGTGGTGCTGCCTCAGTTTTGCTCCACCTCTATCCTCTTCATGGGGACAGCATGATTTGGAGCTGTGATCTAGTCAAAACAGTGTCTCTGAGCCCCAGAGAACCAATGTACGAGGCAATCCCATAGAAGAAAAAGCCAAGTTACCCAGGAAAAGGTCACCTCATCATGCCCTGGGCCTCTCCCACACCCTCCCCCCACCAAAGCGGCTTCCCTTTCTCAGCCCACTTTCCCCAGACGGTCACCTTTATTTTTGTAAGAGATTGGTTGTGTCTGTTTTTCTAACGATGGTCTAACCTCATGTGACTTCATTGCTTCATTTTATCTTATTTGAAATCCGTTTTTGTGATCTTGGAATCTGAAATATATCAGTAGGTGAGGCTACCCCAGAATGCAGGGAGAATGACAGGCACATACCCCTGCCAGAGAGCAGGAGAGGGGCGTGGGGCGATCCCACCTGGTTGCAGCAGGATAGGGCTCTGCTCCCACCCAGCAGCCACCCAGCCTAAGCTAGTCTGGACAAACTCAAGACTGCCGAGGAAGGCTGTGCTGATTATGCGTTGCCCAGGGACGTGTCTAGGGCAATGTCACTCACATCCTAGACAATGTAGATTTAGGACTGACTAAGACAGTTGTTCAGAAGATGGCAAGAAAGTGCCTTGTTCTACCCAGACTGGTACATTATGACAATTTTGTGAGAATGGAAGAGGCACCATTTCCTAATTTGCATAGACTCTTGCTTGACTAAAGAGTTTTTCTGCACTGGATGCCCTTCAGGAAAGGCATTATTTCCTGCAGTAGCCCAGGGCGATAATTCATTCAGCAACACTGAATGAATGGTGAATGAGCACCTATTAGATGCCAGTCCCTGGGCTGGCTCACAGGATGCAACAGAGTGAAGAGAAACACAGAGCCCCGTCCCTGTGAGCTATCAGGAACGCCAATGGGTAGCAACCAAAGACACATTTGGTTGTATGACCGCAGTTGTGGCAAGTGCTCTACTGGGCTGGGCTGGGTATTTTGAGATCACAGAGTGGGGGCATGAGTGAGTCTGCTGGGCTCAGAGGAGGCGCTGAGGGCTGACGAGGACCATGGCACCAGCTGAGTTTGGGTAGTTCAGGTGGGAGGGCAGTCTGTAGAAGGAAGGCCTTGAAGACTGAGGGCTTCCCAGGGTGGATCAGACTCACTCCAGAAGGTATGATGAGTTTACATAGTGCATGAGTTCTATGTTCAATAAAATTGAAACATATAGAGAGAACTTTTTGGTTCTCTTTCAATATTTCTGGTAAAGTCAAGAACAAAGTCTCCCTTAGATTCTACTGTGTTTTTAATAGCCCACTAACACTTTCCAGTCTCCCTTTTTAATAGACAAATAGTAGCTCGTTGACCAGAGCATGAGAGTGAGAGACTTGTCACTTTCCTAAAATTATGACAATATGCTAGTTGTACTACACACATACACACACACACACACACACATACAAACACACGCACGTATATGGATGCACACGCACAACAAGAATGAATGACAAGATTTGTTACATAACAAAGCTTTCTGGGGAGACCAGGGCAGGCTACAAGCAGGTGCACAAATGTCTTGAGAGATCAAGAACACATGACGAGCTTGGATTATATAGTGGCTAGGGTAGGGCGCCTTTGTGCTACCAGGATGTATGTGGTTCAAACTTCCTGCCAGGGTAAGTAGTGCATAGGCTTTCTTTCTGGCATTCTTGCTCTGATGTAGGGCATGGCAGGGAGAGGAAGGAGTGAGGATGGACAACTTGAAACAGAAGTTAAGCTCTTTTACACTAGCGTTAGTTTACATGAGTGAAATCTAGAATACTTGGGTGGACCCATTTAGCCACCAGGAAATAAGGTCTACTCTTCCCGTGAATATTTGGTGTTTCCAAATTCGGACAGTTCATCTTTTTCTGAGACCAAAGGCCATAGGCTGGCCACTGTTGTAGTTTCTCAGGACCAAACATGATTAAGAGTCTGTGTCTGTCTTTTTATAAGAAAGCCAGCCGCAGTCCTGGATTTGAAATTCATTTTTATGAGCACAGGTAGCAGAGGCTAGCTGGACTGGAGAATGATGCCTTCATCAGCAATATCAGATGATGCACATGGGAGACTAGCTAAGGTCCTTCGTAGGTGTGGACATGGACACTCATTCTGGGTTCTAGACCAAGCCTTGGAGAAGTGAATGGCATACTTCTGGAGGGATAACTTGGTAAAGGCAGGTTTCAACTGCAAAGTGAGGGGATCTTGAGAATCTTGGGACTATTTATGTCCTGAGGACAGAGTGTAGAAAGCCAAAGCCCCAGTGCCTGTCTCATGCAAAGGCTGGTCTCAGGAAAAGGGTTTTAGGAAGCCTGTGTGGTCCCGATAAGATGGAGTTCAGTTTAGAAAGTATTTATAGCTTCTCAAGTATAAGCCAGAGTTGCCTACTGCTAAACAAGGTCCATGTAATGTAAGTGGGTCCCTGTGTATTGTACTAGGACCAAGACCTCTGAGGAAGAGGTAAAGCAATATTATTATTTATAATAACAACTATTAACACTTTTGATCACTTACTCTAGGTCAGCAATTTCAGTCATCACATTAGTTCCTGAATTCATACTTTCAACCAATCTTTGCTCTGTATCTACTCCTTGTCAAACACTACTCTAAGTACTGAGAATATAGTGATTAATGAGAGGGAGAAGGATGGCCCTGACCTTACAGAGCTGATATTCTAGTGGAGGAGACAGCTAATCAGACAGAAAAAATACAATAATAAGTTTGATAATGAGATGGAGACAAATAACTTGAAGGAAAGATCTAAAAGTTGGGGGCAGAGAGAGAACAGGGTGTGGGTGGGCTGAGGAGTTCTAGAGAGAGAGTGTCAGGGATGACCTGTTTGCAAAAGTAGTGTTGGAATTGAAACATGCACATGGGGGAGTCAGGCATGCTAAGATCAGTGTGCCAGGCAGAAGGAATTCCAAATGTAAAGTTTCAGAAGAGGGAAACGGATAGTGTGTTTGAGCGATTTATGTAGACTTTGGCATTTAATGTAAGAATACAAGTAGAATGACTCATTTTCAAATGACAAAATGGCATTGTACGTACATAGTTAGTGGTAGACCCACAATTCTAGGTCAATAATGATCCCAAAGTCTTTTATTTGTGCCACAGTGCCGTAGTGCATGTGCAGTGTGTGAAATGTATAACTTACTTCTCATTAAGAGAAATACTACTGCTAAAAATAATAATTCCCCAGTATAAATGTTTACCTAGAAGATAGAAAATGCAAGTTATTTCTCTGGGAAATTTTCAAAACCAGCTCTGTGACCGTGAGCAAGCCAGATGCCCTTTTTTGCCTCAGCTTCCTCTTCTGTATGATGGAATTGTTGTACCTGCCCTGCTCACCTGTAGGGGATGTTGTGCCTCTCTTGACATGGAGGTGGTGTGGATGGTATGGCTGTGGAAGTAAAGTCACATTCACTTTCAGGGTAGGTAGGAGAGTGGAAAGTGTAATTGGGAGAGGAAATGGTGAGAGTCAATTATGCAAACAGGTGTGGTGGTTCTGAGGCTCTGCCACGCATGGAGTGCTGGTTTTGTCTCTAATTAAGACCGACATCCTAAATGCCGATTCCACCTTAAATTAGGCAGTAACTGAATTTGCCCCTGTCCTTATTAAAATTGTTTCTGAGTCTGTCTGAAAATTAGATAAGAGACATGAATGCCTGGGCAGCTCCATTTGTGAGGAGTCATTGGAAATGACTTGAAGCCCGCAGCCCTAAGATTGAGTTCCAGAACTACCAGTTTCTCTGGGCTTCCGCTTCTTAACTGTAATTTGAAGAAGTGAGTCCTAAACTACAGGCACTTTGTGAGGGTTAACCTTGGTGTCTGCAAAGAGCTCTGGATCAGGGAGGAGGCTGTGGTTTACAAGTTAGAGAAAGCCCAATCTCATTGGTGCAGCTGGGAGGTCATGTGACAGGCCTTGAACCAATCACAGAGGAATGCCAGGTACTGATTGACTGATGAACTTTCTGGCGCTGGGGCTGGTTTCAGCTCCTGCAGAAATTATTCTGCAGGAAGTCAAGGGTCAGTGTTCTCTGGTTGGAAGGGAATCAGAGAGGATTTGGGGGCAGTGTGTATCTGACCTTAGATATCTGGGTGCAGCTAGTGTTCATTGTCCTGAAATAATAATTCACTCTGTACTCTCTCTCTTTGGGGTTTTTGTGACCCTTCTAAAATAATTCTCAAAATACACCATGACAAATAAATATAGAAATTAGATCAACCCTGGGCATCAGTGAGAACCATGAGCAGTTCACGGTCTAAATCACTGAGTTCAGTAGCTTTCTACCCTTCAGTCATGCTTCACCTGCCTCCTCATATCAAAAACAACTTCTTAAATTGAAGCATCAAGTAAAAGGATAGATTTTTTTCCTCCCTATTGGTGACAGTATTAGCTCAAACCAAAAGTTCAGACTGTTTATCTGGCGCCCTCCCTTGCAAAAGAAATTATTTGACAAGAAATCACTGAGCCGCATTTGGCTTCCTGCTCCCATGTCACTATTAATATTTTCATTTTTATTCTATCTCAGAAGCTGGCAGAACTACCATCCGCCCCATCATCACCCTGATTGGCCATTCCCTACCCCTGCATGGGCTGAGTAGGCTGTTATAAATCAGCCATCTCAGACCTTTGATCTCTTTAGACTCTATTTCCTAGCCATGGCACATCCTGGAGAAGCGTATGCCATTGACAGCGTTCGATTGCTGAGTGCTTGTTGGAGCAGAAAAGTTAACATTCTTCATCTCTTGGGATGATGGTCTAATATTATTTTCTGGACTGACACTTCAAAGACAAAAATGAAATCGTTAAGTCCTCCTAAGGTTTATAGGCTAGTAAATATTATGATTCAGGAAAGGAAATAAGGATGTGAATGATAGATTCTTTTGCAATTTGAATTTGTTGTAAAAAAAAAAAAAAGCAAATACATAAAACACTGGTTTCCCAAATATTTTGAGGTAATTGAGAGGATAAGAAATATTAAGGTTTTTTTAAATATAAATAAGGGAGACATCAAAACAAATTTTTTGCCTTTGTTTTCATTTTCTAACAAGATTAAGGTCAGTCCTGAGGAATAAACCCACTGATATGCTTAAACATTTAGGCAAGAAAATGAAGAAGTTGGATTCAATATCATACAGCTATTAAGACAAACATAGATTTACATCTAGCAGTTTTTGTATTTGATTCTTGGAATATTCCTTGTAAGAGCTGTGGTAGGACATTAAGTTTACTTTGGGTTATAATTTAGCAGAGCATACCCTTTATATATTAATATTAAAAGACTTAAACATATTAAAATGTGATGAATAATTTGTCAAACAAGAATAATACACATGTTATAACTTGTCTCATAACTTATCATTTTATGAAGAGAATCGAAAGAATGGATTTGATCCTAATGTCACAATGTTTCTATTTTCAGGTTTAATATGGAAGAAATAGAGCATTTAATTAATTTTCATTGAGTTCTGCTTCTTGCTAACAATTTCATGCTTTTTTAGTTGAGTGTTAGTTCTTGGGTGGTTTGTGGTGTGGATGTAGGCGGGTCCAGGATCAAGGGAGCCACAGCAAACATTCAGCCTTAGTTTCTATAATAAAGGGACATCATAATTTAACTCCTCCAATTCACCTGAACTTCATACCACCCAGTTTAGTTCATAAAAGTTGGCTCACATCTTCGCATTTATCATTTGTGAGTTTTGGCTGCAAAGGATAAAATGCTTATGGACACCCATGTGCATTTTGTTGTTGTTGAACTATGTTTTTATAGCTTTTAGGAAAATATCAGTATAGATCACTGGGTGTGATAGACTCTAAATCCATAAGTTGTTTGCTTTCTTATTCTTAAGTTTCATGGGTTCTTTGTACATGTTGGATAACAATACTTTATCAGATAGGACGTATGCAAATTTGCTTCCCAATATATGGCTTGTCTTTTCATTCTCTTTCACAGAACAGATTTATTTTTCATTTTAATAAAGTCTAGTTTATCATTGTTTATATTTCATGTGTCATTCCTTTGGTGTTATATCTAAAAAGTCATCAGCAGATCCAAGGTCATGTTGATTTCCTTCATTCTCATGTTCTAGGAGTTTTATAGTTTTGTGTTTTACATTTAAGTCTGTGATTCAGTTTGAGTAAATTTTTGTGATGAGTATAAAGTCTGCATCTAGATATATGTTTTTTATATAAATATCTAGTTGTTCCAGCAACTTTTTTAATGCAAAAATATATTTTCTTTATTGTATTGTCATTGCTTCTTTGTCATGAAACAAACTGAATAAGGCTGTTCTTCATCAATGACTATTGTAGCTTTATAAGAAGTTTTGGTTACTGTAGCTTTATAATAAGACTTGAATTCAAGTGCTATCAGTCTCCAACTTTATTCTTCTCCTTCAATATTGTGTCAACTATTCTAGGCCTTTCATCTCTTCAGATAAACTTTAAGATCAGTCTGTGGCTATCCGTAAAATAGCTTGCTGGGATTTTGGTTGGGATTGCAATGAATCTATAAATCAAGTTGAAAAGAAGTGACATCTTGACAATATTGAGTCTACCTAAATATGAACATAAAATATCTCTCCACTTATTTAGGTTTTTTTTCATCAAAATTTTGTAGTTTTCCTCATAAAGATTGTGTACATATTTTGTTAGGTTTGTACTTATTTCATTTTGGAGGTGCTAGTGCAAGTAGTATTTTCTCTTATTCACATTCCTCTTGTTTTCTGCTGGTTAAAGGAACGTTTTGGCTATTGTATATTTTATATTGACCTTGTATCCTGCAACGTTGTTATAATTGCTTATTAGTTTTGGGATTGTTTTGTTTGCTTTTGATTGATTCTTTCAGATTTCTACATAGACCATCATAACATCTGTAAATAAAGACAATTTCATTTCTTCCTTCCCAGTCTGATTTTCTTGTCTTCTGTTATTGTGTTAGCTAGAAATCCCAGAATGAGTAGAAAAGCAGTGAGGAGCAGAGACTTCCTTGCCTTGTTCCTGATCTTAAGGAGAAACTTCTGGTTTCTCACCATTGAGTATGAAGTTAGTTATATGATTTTTGTAGATATTCTTTATCAAGTTGACAAAATTCCCCTCTATTTCTAGTATATTGGGGTTTTTTGGTTTCAAATTATTAGTGGATTTTTAAGTTTTCATAGTTTTTTTCCTGCATCTATTGATATAGGCATGTAACGTTTTTTAGCCTGTTACTGTGATGTATTGCGTTAACATTTTTGAATGTTGAAACAGCCTTGCATACCCAGTATTAATTCCCCTTGGTTGTGGTATATCATTCATTTGATAGATTGTTGGACTATATTTGCTATATTTTCTTGAGGATTGTTGTATCTGTTTCCCTGAGACACATGGGTTCCCTAAGCTGTGTCCATCAGAAAGTTTCAGGGGATAGGAACTTGTAGCACTCCGAGGTGCTCACCATTTTGAGGATGCTCTTCCCAGTGTCCTGTCATTATAAATATGATCCTCACGATGGGCCAGGACCAGTAGCTAGTTAAGCCTCAGCTGGACAATCACAGAACACACTGATCAATAGGCTTTGAGGCACCTACATTCTTGTCACGAAGCCACCAAGGCTATTCACTTTTTTTTTCAGAGGAGGGAGGTCCCTGACTTGTGAGGTGTGAATACCAGTCTCTCTGTTTCTTTGCTCTTTCTTGCTTGCTACCTCTCTTTCCATCTACCCTTTTCAGTCTGGCTGCCTTCTTGTCACTGTCTTGTTAGTTTTCTGTCTTTCTCTGTTTGCTTCTCACTGTCTCTATCCTTTTCTTCAGTTTATTTCTCAGCCATTTTTTCTCCCTCTTCTTCCCTCCTTCCCTGCCATTCCCCTTCTTCCTTCTCCCCACCTCTCGTCTCTCGTCCCTCTCTCTCTCTCTCTCTCTCTCTCTCTCTCTCTCTCTCTTTTCATTCCCCTCTTCCATTTATTTTTCTGATTTTGTTTTATTTCCATTCGTGCCCTGCTTGGCCTCTCCCTTTCTCTCTCTCTCTTTCTCTCTCTCTCTCTCTCTCTCTCTCTCTGTCTCTCTCTCTCTCTCGCTTTCTCTCTCTCTCTCTCTCTCTCTCCTCTCTATCCTCTATGCTTGGGGCATGGCCAAAGGACTGGAGACCAGCAAGGGCCTCCTCTCAAGGCTCTCACTGCCCATTGCAATCACCAAGGCACCAGCCAGTTCACAGGAACTATACAGGAAGGGTTATTCATATTGAAATGAAGTCATTAATGTGGACTTGAGTTTCAATAGTTTTATGCTTTTCCTCTGGAGTATTCCTTTGAGTGTTTCCATCTAATCAAGTTTAGGTTTTCACTGAACAGCTGTCATTTGCTTGCCAGTTTTGTGGCAACTTGAAGCTTTATTAAAATTTAATTTAGGCCAAGATGTATAAAAAGACTTATTTCAGACAGCAGAATAACAGTTGTAATTAAGCAGAGCCTTGCTGAAGTGGTAACAGTAAGGCACAAGGAAGGAGTTAGGAAATTACTTGAATCCTTGTTATTTAGTGTCAGAGCTGAGATGTGTGAAAGAACAGGGTGTACTGAATCACAGGAAGCAAGTATACAGAGTGAAGGTACCCAAATTTAATCTCCTGTGTTGTTGTTGTTGTTGTCATTGTTGTTGTTGTTGTTCTTCTTCTTCTTCTTCTTCTTCTCCTCCTTCCCCTTCTCCTTCTCCTTCTCCTCTCTCTCTCTCACTCTACCTACCCCACACTCCCACACATACTCGTCACCTAGAGAGTGAGCAGGAAGCCGGGCTTGGTGGCTCAGCCTGTAATCCCGCGCCTTGGGAGACTGAGATGAGTGGATTGCCTGAGCCCGCGGGTTCGAGACCCGCCTGGGCAATTTGGCGAGACCTAATCCCGCGCCTTGGGAGACTGAGATGAGTGGATTGCCTGAGCCCGCGGGTTCGAGACCCGCCTGGGCAACTTGGCGAGACCTCATCTCTACAATAAATCAAAAAAGTAGCCTGGTGTGGTAGCGCATGCCTGTAGTTCCAGCTCCTTGGAAGGCTGAGGTGGAAGGATCGCCAGAGCCCAGCAGGCCGAGGCTGCGGTGGCCGGGAGCGGCCACTGCACTCCAGTCTGGGTGACGGAGTGAGACTCCAACTCATAAAAAAAAAAGAGAGTGAGCAGGTATCAAACCCAGGAATTCCTATTCCCAGAGCCCACTCATATGACCTTTTTTCTACACTGTTTTGTGCACACCAGATACCAACCTAGGTTCTCAGCATAGAGATGGCCCTTGTATAGTATAGAGTCTAATGTTTCTAAACGCTATCATAAACATTTTATAACTACACATTTTGGTAACTACCATGCAGGGAAAGATTGCGAAACATAAGAGTCTTCCTTCATACCATGAACATTCAGAAAAGTCCTGCTTCTCTGAAGAAGTCAATATTTATGCAGATATACAATGGGGACCCCGAAATACAGGAATTATCTTTTTGGAGGGCAGGTCCCTTACAGTGCAGGCTTCCTCCACTAGATAAGTGTTTTAGAAACCCATCAGTGTCGATGTGCCAGCTAGCATTATTGTGAGAGACTGAGTTGCAGAAGAAATGTCCCAAGTTGTGGCAGACAGGTGACTGGCTCTTCCAATTCCATGATGAGTGTTCAGCAGTTTTGGACCAAAAATGGCATGACCCCCTTGCACCACCCTACCTATTCAACCAACCTTGCCCCAAATGACTTTTTTGTTTGTTTGTTTCCCAGATGAAAAGTGTCCTCAAAAGGAAACGTTTTGTTTTACAGAAGAAAAAAGTCCTCAAAGGGAAATTAAAAATGGCAGAAGCACTAAAAGGCATCAAAATGGGTGCGTTCAAAAACTGTTTTGAGTAGTGGAAAAAGTATCTCAATAGGTGTATTGCATCAAATGGAGAGTACATTGAAGGTGATTGAAGTTTAAGTTGTAAGAATAAATGCACATTTTTAAAAATAAATAAATTCTGGATTTTTGGGATCCTCCTCATATGAAGGACAAAAGGGCAGCCAAGTGTGCTTTGAACAGAGGACTCTTCACATGTAAGATCAAAAGGAATAAATGAGAATGCACTGTGGGAAGAACTAAAAAGATGTCTTAAAGGCTTGACTATAGTGGAGACAGAGAAAAGGGAGCAAAAGAGAACAAAAGAGGTGGGCTAGGGTCAGATCACTCCATGTTAACAGGTGTGGATTTTAACTTATATACAGTTGAAGTCTATCAAATTATTTTAAGCTAGGAAAAATAATCTGAAATATATATTAAAATATTATTTATATAAGATGTATTATAATAAATATATAGAATATATTGAAATTATTAAAATATCATATGTTAATATATAATAATAAAATTATATTAAAGAATCTTTGTGTGAAGAGTATCTGTGTTGTAAAGAGCCAAAGAGAGGCCAGTTGTCCATGAAGACTAAGATTTAATGTGAGAGTTGGTGGTGTAGATGGAGGGAAGTGGATAGATTTGAGATCAACCATGAAGATAAAAGCTAAAGAACCCCAATGGATGGCTGAAGAAGAGAGAAACTAACATGTGTCAGTGTTTAAAAACACCTGGGTTTGGAAGGAAGTCTTTAGGGGTACTGGGAAGCGAGGGTGAGGAGGGTGCCTGTGGTCAACATGAAGTGCAGAGGATACTAATATGTAACTAGTTCTCCTCTGTTCTTAGTGTTTTTGTCTTTCCTACTTTATAGTCACAATGGTGTTTATGTTCACTATGTTAATAAACTCAGAAAAGGAGGCAGTCAATTCCCAAAGAAACTATTGAAAATGACACTTGTGGTACGTGTGATAGTGTTGGTAGGACAGTGGGTGTTGGTGGTGGGAGTGAGGAAGAGGGAGTGAAGGTCAGGGAGGTGGAGGATGCCCCTGCCCCTGAGGACTGAGAAGAGAGGTTAGCTGTCAAGCTTGATTGTCTCAATCTGGGATGAAATACCATTCAGTTGTTGGAATCTTTCATCTTGCCTTGGCGCCACGATTTCATCCATTCAGACAATTGTTTAAATTGCAGTATGAGAAACAGGCTAGGTAGCTTGGTCAATAAATCCTTTCCACATCGATCACTTGAACTGCGTGTTTGCGGATCCGAGCATCCTTAACTCCTGATTAGGATGGGAAGGTGTTTAACACTGCCATTTTCACCAGAAAGCCCGTTTTGGTTCCACCAAAGTCACGGTAGTTGAACAGGACAGTTTTGTGCTTGATGTGCTCAAGTGTGTGGAATGCAAGTCTGCAGATGAAGACATCTTTAAAGCATAAGGGGACTTTATCTCCAAATCTCCTAAGTGTTTAGTTTTTTTTGTTGTTGTTGTTGCCCCTTCCTTTGTCCCCAGGGTCTTCTTCCGACTGAGCATCCCAATATGTTTTGAAGCTCTAGAGGCCAGAGTGACCTCACTAAGGAGTGAATGACTGATAGCAGAGACTCGCCTGGGATCAGACAGAGGCTGCAGCAGGTGAAGGCTGCTTCCCTCTCCTTGGAAAGGAGAATTCCTGACTCTTAATCCCCAGAAAAAATAATTTCCTTCCTCCCTCCTTCATTCCCATTATCCCTAGATATATTACATTCAGTGAGTATTAAAAAACACATCCATGTGACACATAACCTAATTTGACTATTACCAGTGGGATACAATCACAGTTTGGAAAATTGAGCTATGGGACATTTCTAGGGTGTCTTCGTTCTAATTAGCTGAATTTATGGTCCTAAATTTATCCAGAAACAGCCCATGTTTTTTTTCATGTTCTTTGCCAGTGTCTGCTTGAACCACCCAATTCAGTGTTTCTGCCTTTTTTTTTCCTCCCATACCAGAGACCTCAGAGAGAAAGGATTTAAAATTTTGGAATCATCTTTTCTTGATTAAGAGGCTAAGAGAGTCCTGTCCTTCAAGATTGTCCATTGGGTCCTTCTTAGAGGTTCAATAAAATGTGGTTTCAGTCTTAAGAACTTCATAGTACACAGAAAAACCCTACGGTGTTCTCCCATAGTCAAAAAGATCTGGGAACAGTTGATTTGTTTATGTTTTAGACCATAGTTTAATGAAGGCTCTGAAAGAAGCTGTGCCTTAAGCCATACATAGTTTCCACAAAGAAACAATAAGGTTTCTGTGAAGGATAGTTTTAAAACATAATGATTAAGAATCTTTAGAAAATCCAATTTTATACAGACTGTTTCCTGGGTGTGCAAAGTTAATTTTCCCTTGAGAAAGAAGGTGGAATAGCTTAAGATTTTTACACAGCCCTGCCCTGGTGCTCCTTGCAATTCTTGGACTCTGTGAGCAGGTTGTGTTAAACCAACCCGAGACATTAAATATTCAGAGTTTAAAAGATGTGAGCCAAGTCTTAGGCAATCATCTGCTCAGGAACAAAAGAAGGTTGGGGGTTCATTGCCCTTGGTTGCTTTTGACAATACCCATTAATTATTGTTGTACATCATCATTACCAAAAGGAGACAAGAATTATGTTGTTTAGAGTAAGACTGTACCTGCAGGCTTATGGTACCATGGATCAGACAAATAACTCTCCTCTATAGTTCTCTCCAGCTTGCTGTGGAGCACCATGATGGGGCAGAGTCCTCAGTCTCTTTACCTGGAGGACTTGACACTAAGAGAGCCAAATCCAAGCCCATGGAGGGCTGAATTCCTTTATTGAGTACCTGGTTGTCTCTATTCTTCAGCAACAGTATCTTCTGTCCTACCTGATGGATAATTAAATCACTCTGAAAAAATGTTAGCTATGTGCTGCACATCACTCTCATTGATGCATGGAAATGGGATTTTGGTGGCAGAAAACAACAGTGATTATCAGAGGAACATATTGAGTTTGTAAGAAGATTATCAAATTCAGAGCCACTTCATCACTTTTCTGGGCAAAGCCAGCTTCTCTTCCACATTCTGGGGCTCACATAAATTGAGGAGATTTAATAATTAGCTGTACTGCATTTTTCACAGCTTTAATGCCCACACTAATGACATAGTTTGCCACTACTCTTAGAGGAATGGACATATCCACAGTTGTGTGCTCCTTAGCGTTGCCCTTGGGATATACCTGGGGGTATCGAGAATAGTTATTATTCTCATTAGCACCTTGTGGAGTATCCCCCCAGGCTGCAGAATTTTCATTCCTGTGTAAGTGCATAAAATACTGAGCAACCTTCAAGGAGGATATTCCACAGATAGCAAGTATCTAAGGAGTCCCTGCAAGAAAAGTGTGTATTGGGGAAATTCTATGCATTGGGATTCAGGGAAGGGAGAAAGTGTGAATTCTGAAAAGTATAAATTGTGGCAATATGAAAGAAAAATTACCTCCAGGACTGTTATGACTTTGGGGAAGACAGATGATGCAACTGTTAAGAGTCCAGAATTTGGGGAAATAAAATAATTTTCAGAGAACAGAACTTTAACCTATTCTGGCAAGATGATGAAGGAGGAATAGAAAGTACTCCTCCGAGCTTAAGAAAAAGTCACACTAATAGTGAATTCTCTATTAGATTCTCTAATAGAGAATATGCAACTTAATAGCAACATCTGTATGAAAAAGTCTTGGTATGTTATCAATACTGAGATTCAATGAATTAACTGTTGGAAGAGGTTGCCATGAGGCTGATGTGACCTTCATTGGCAGTAATCAGAGCTTGGTCCCAGCACAGGCAACACAGGTAGACTACATGTCAAATCTGACCCCAGAGGGGTGTAGGGGTGTGTGTGTGTGTGTGTGTGTGTGTGTGTGTGTGTGTGTGTGTGTGTTATTTTAAACTTGAATCAGTTTCCAGCATAAAATTTTGTCCATTTCACACCTGGATTCCCTGCTTCTTTTGAAAAGCCATGTGGCCAGGCTACCCTGGGCCCATAACTCCTGCCTGTCAACATTATCTGTAGTGGATGAATCAATGCCATCTCCAGAGGCATAGACTGTTCAGTCCCCAACACTCCAGCTCATCACAATCACCACTACTCCCTTGTCTCTAACACTGAGGATGAGGGGCACTTGTTATTTCTTGTCACACAGTGCTGCTGACTTTGGGATAGATTTCAGAGCAAAGTGAAGTATTCTTTCTACACTGGCTTTGTCAAAAATGAGCAGCAAATGATAGCCTTAACTATCATTCTCTGTCACTCCAACTAGCTTTGTAGTTTAGGCCAGGAGCAGAACATGGAAAATCAGATTGCCTTCTGCTAAAGAGTTTTTATGGACTGAGGGCTTTTGAAATCAAATCACTGGAGAAATGCCTGAAAGGAGTATGAGTGTTTCGCCTGGTAAAGAGAAGGAAAGGCCCAGGGCTAAGGTAAAGAAGAAGACATGACAGCTGTTTTTGCATCTTTCAAGGACCATCATCTGGAGGATGCAGTCAATTTATGTTTTTTATATTCCAAGAATGAAAGTTAAAATTAGCCGGGCTCAGTGGCTCAGCCTGTAATCCTGCACTTTGGGAGGTTGAGGTGAGTGGATTGCCTGAGTCCGCGGGTTCGAGACCCGACTGGGCAACTTGGCAAGACTTCATCTCTACAATAAATCAAAAATTAGCCGGGTGTGGTAGTGCACGCCTGTAGTTCCAGCTACTTGGAAGGTTGAGGCGGAGGGATCGTTGGAGCCCAGCAGGTCGAGGCTATGGTGGCCAGGAGTGGCCACTGCACTCCAGTCTGGGGGACAGAGTGAGACTCCAACTCAAAAAAAAAAAAAAGTTAAAATTAACTGTTTTTAGCTTACTTAGAAAAGAATACAAAGCTAGTGAATTATTTGGTTAGATCTTTTGGACAAATAATGTTTGTTCAAATTCTGGTTTTGTCTTTCTCACTATTTGACCCTGGGAACATTTCTAAATTCCTCTTAGCTCAGTTTCCTTATTTGTAAAATGGGAATGTCAATGCAAAGGTATCATCTATGGAGGTTTTTTCTAATGACAGTGTCTAAAGGAGAACTAACAAGAATCAAAGTAATCCCTGAAAATCTATTGGAGAACATCGAGGCTTTTATAGGTTCCCAAGCCAGTTGGTTTTTGTTTTGGCTTTCATTTCTTCTTGCATTTGAACCATGCGCAAATTTTCTGGGGCAGTATATGGTGAGGCCTTGTTTTACAAGTGGTATAGATTGGAGTCACAGATAAGTAAGATTTGGAAGACGTTGAAGATAAGTGACATTTCGTCCTGTCTATTTTATTATCCCTTCTTCATGTCTTCTGATAACAAAGTGTGATCAGGTGGAAATTTACAGTTATTATGAGCACAAATAATTTAATTATCATTTAATAGTTAAAATATATGATGCAATATCGATGTTAAATTTTGGAAAGGATAAAATGTTTATGAAGGTGTCACACAGTGCTTGACTTCCACTATATCAGTAATTATTATGTCTATAGCTATGCTATATCAATATTTGTATACCTATATATTTGTCTATATTATTGAAACCTCTACTTAACTGAAAAAATCCTAGAGTTCAAGCTATGTCCCCTCACTGATCTGGGCTTCACTGTGTTTGCACAGTGTCTGGTACATATATAATGCTCAAAGAATATTTTGAATATATGAATGAATGGATGGATGAATGAATGGATGATAGAATAATCCAGAGATGAAATAAACTCCCTCAAGAGTGGTTTTCCAGTCTTTGTTGAACTATCTTTAGTGTATTTAATGTCACTGAAAATCTTCAAAGAAAGGTAGACCTCCTGATGCAGTCAAAATTGTCAGTAAGTGGAGACTTGGACCTGAGTCCTTAAGTTCTATGACCCAAGTCTTCTTTTGTTCCCGTGAAATGCTTTTAGTCTAGAAATACCAACTAAACATCTAAAGTATGGAGAGAAGGGCACAACGTGTTGTACCAGCCACAAAGATGAAATGCATATGGTTTATGCCATTGGTGTCTTACACTGTAGTTAATGAATATTAATTGCCAACTTTTATTCAACAATTATTATGTGGCTGGTACTATTACAATAAGCACATTGCAATGTTGACCTACTTAATCCTCACAACAATCCTTCGAGGTAGAAAATACTACTTCTCACAGTCCACAGATGAGGAAGTGGAGGTATAGAGGGGTTAATTATTTAAGGTCACTCAGCTAGTGAGTGCAACAATCATATTTCCTACCTGACAAGGCTGGCCTCCGAGGCTGGAGTCTTAACTATGAGGCATTACTGTCCTTCCTTGCATTTGTGTAAGACATGTCTAAGGGGTGGTTCTTAGGAGCTAGTAGCAAGATGGCATTCCCATGGCTTCCTCATCAGAGGAATCAGTGGACAGTGGACATTTTCCAACATTATAAAATAATTTGAAAAAAAAACCCACCAGGAAGGCATGTTTTCCTATATTTTTAAGATGTTGGGGTTTTTTTTATGTCTTCACAGGGAAGATAGATAATATGGTTTTATTTATTATTTTATTATAAAGATGTGGGGTACAATTCAGGGTTAGGTATACAAATGTTGATTATGCAGGTACCCTTGTTGATGAGGTATGCCCCTCCTTCCCCTAGCAATTTCTCTTAACTGTCAATCCCACTCTCCCTCCCCTGTTTCCCACTACTGCCAATCCCTTTCTTATAGTATTATAATTGTTCAAGTTCCGCTTATGAGTGAGAACATATGGTACTCTGTTGTCTGTTTCTGTGATAGATCACTGAGTATGATCGACTCCAGATCCAACCAAGTTGCTGTGAAGTCCATATGCTTGTCCTTCTTTATGGCTGCATAATATTCCATTGTGTATATGTACCACAGAAAATGTGGTTTTAAAGTAAGATTATATTGCAATCTTTGACTATCTTTCTGACCAATTTGTGGATTCATGTTTTATTTGATTACTAACTATATTTTCATCAATGAAATGTGGCTCCCAGAACCCCAGAAGCAAGTTATTCATCATCAGCAGGAGATGAACATCTTTACTCTTGGAGAAAAATAACAAACAGAATCATGCTGACCTCAAAGATGGCACCCTCCATCTTATCTCTGCAATGACTCATCTTTTCAGTTTCCAGTATCAGTTAGACTAGCAATGAGAAGATACTAAAGGACTCCTAGAGGGACATTAACCTGCTAAAGCCTTCCCATCTCCAGGGAAACATCTTATTTTCCCACTGGCCTGCAAGTAGAGATACTCAAGAGTATCTCCTGATGGATGAGACCTCAGAAGGAAAACTAAAGTGGTCCTGCTGCTTGCCTGGCAGTGTGTGGGGAATTGGCTACTAAACAGAACCCAATGTCACCTCTGGAGAAGATCAGCAGTTTTGATAGAGCAGCTGCATTTCCTGGGCTAATTTTCAGCAGCTACAAAAGGGCTCTGTGACTACATTTCTTCAAGTTTTGAATTTTCAGATTATAACATTTAAGAGAAAATATTTCTTGGAATCAGTCCTCTAGAGAGGCACATCTGAACTGCAGTCATTGAGTTAAAGAAATAATTATTCAGGTGGAGTGGAATGGGGAGATGTGATAGGCAGTGAGATCTGGCAGGAATAACTTGAATTCCCTCATTGTTATTTTGGGGAATTTGGTTTGCGTGTTTGCAAACAATAGACATCCACATATAATTTATTTCATCTACTAAAGAAAAGTGTCTTGGCACAAGTGACTAAACAGGGCCATGAGAACTTCAGGCAAAGTAGGATCCAGAGGCTCATGGGAATTTGGTTTCTCACCATCTCTTATTAGGGGACCACGCCATCTGTATTCTCAGGTGCATTATCTCCGTAGAGTCATCCCCAACAGCTAAAGAAGTATTTATCATTTCATATTCAGGTTTATCAAAAGGAAGCTTCTGTTCTCTAATGCTTCCAACAAGACTTCCAGCTTCAACAGAATAGGTCTCCTGCCCATTTTTGGTCCAGTAGTTCTGTGACCATAGAATAGAATATGTAGATTGCCCACGCAGGGATCACATGCCCACTTCTGCAGCTGGAGGTGGGATCAGTTTACTTGAAGCTCGTGGTCCAGGAGTGAAGGAGGATTGATTTCATAGAAAATTCTCATGTCATATGAGATGCTCCCTATACTGCACCCTAATTAGTCCCAAACAGGGAGAGATTGCGCTCATCTTGTGTTCATGGTCTTTCCTCCACCTGAAATCCGGTCCCCACTCCCTGCACCTGGGTCAGGTCCCCCCTACTCTTGCAGTTACCTTATTCTTCTTGCTCTGCCAAGAGATCTCTTCTCTGTGTCTTTGTGCATGTTAATACATGTGTGTCCTTTGGGGCGGGCAGCATGTCTTACACATACTTCTATCCCCAGGGTCTCATAGAATGATCAATAGCAGCAACAAAGACAGCACCACCATTGCAACACACAGTGATCCTGTTCTACTTGTCTTAAACACATCTCAGCATCCAATCTGCAACACTTCCATGAGGTAGGTGCCATAATAAAGTAAAGCACAGAGAAGAGTTTAAGTACCTATACTCAGTGTGTTTTGAATAAACTTTCATTCACCGCACTGACATTAGTATCAAAAAACTGACAAACAGTTCCTTCCCATTTTTCTCTTATTTAAAACTGATAATTCTGGAAACTCAGATTTTTTGAATGTAATATTTTGGAGTTGAAAATTATCACTCTACTGAATGGCATATGCTATCCTGCTGGAATCAGGTCCATGAGCCCACTCTACCCGGAATGTGTGTCAGTTTTATCTACCCCATCCATTGGGCACTGTAGGATCAGGTCAAGGCAATGGAAGACAGAGCCTCAGTCACGGGTAAAGGTGGGATCGAGCATGTTCCTTAGGAATCCAAAAGTGCTAATAAACTGAAGTTCATGGGCTCAGAACAGCCTCTCTGCATAGATTTATCTAAGGGTCTTTGTCTGCTATGGGTGCCATGGGCTTCCAAAGAAACCCTGACTGATCTGAATTTTCTTTGGAAGAACATATGGAAAAACCCCAAAGAGTTTCAAGGCTATTTATTTTCCGTTAGCAACGATTGGCCAAAAAGAAAAAAAAATCCTACAAAAAAATACACACTGTTATTCTATTTCCGTACATAGATTTTCTTCCCTTTGCCCATTGCCAGGAGCCAGGAAGCTAAGAATAAGCTGTCAGGCAGTTTGGATGTTATTGCTTAATTTTGTCTTTCTTTATGCTGGTAATTTGGTCTTTTATTGTTCCATTCTAATTAGAGATGTATCATGTATTTCCTGTTGGCCAGAGATAGATATTGTGGCATTCTCAACCTTTTGTTCCCGTCAGCCTCATTAGGATTCCAATATTAATTAGATTGTTTGTTAATTTCTGTCTTTGGCATCTCTAATTAAGAATGAACACTCTGGAATTGCTTCTGCATAATTCAGGAAAATCTTGGAATGAACCAGCATAAACCTGCAAGCCTCCTAGCTTCAATCACCCAGTAAATATCGCCATGTGCTTCCTTCCTTCCTCTCCAGGAAGACTTTGTATCTGTTCTTCCCCATCTGGGCACTGCTTAGGGCCAAAGTCAGAAGGGGTGGGTTCCTAGAGACTGGAGCCTGTGAAAGAATCTGAAATATTAGTCTTGGTCAAATACGGCCCTAGGGCCTTGTATCTCCTGGAGACATTTATTTTGTGTTTATTAGAAAAGAAGAGGACTTCCACTGATGTTTTTGGGCTTGGTCATAATTTAAACTTCTTCTGGCAGCTTTGATGGTGGGCAGAGCATATCAATTCTCTTCACTATAAAGACAAACTCATTTTTTGAATTTGGACTTAAAGAATCAGAGTGGCAGATATAAGACATGCATGTCTTTGAAACCTAACATGTGCCCATGACAGACATCACTAATCAATCCCAGCATTCCTACTGAAACCCAGATTCCTTCTCAAGCAGAGTTCTCATGAGGCACAACTATAAACTGACGTGTGTTGGTCTGAGAGATGAACCTATTTCCTATTTCTGGTAGACATTGTCAAAGCCAGCAAAATTTTTTAGCAAATATTGGAGCATTATGCTAATAAGGCAAATATAAGCCTGGAAAATTTGATATACTGTAGAAAAAACAAAATAAAACCATTTCTCTTCCTTTGTGCTGAGGTCATATCATACAAACTGGGATGTTCCCTGATTGAGGGTCATAAAATGGTAGACCTTGAAGAAATTAAAATTCTAAGACATGCTCTAAGCAGCCAACAAATACTTCATAAATGTATACTTGAATGTCAACATTGAACAATTAGAAGATTTCATAAAATAGCTTGATATTTTTGTTTCTCTTGAAAAATTACAAGATGTCTGAATGCAGACTTAGCACTTCCAGATGGCAGCAGTGGGCTCAGCTGAAGTCCCCTTTCAGAGGGATTTGGGTGTGTTCCCTCTAGCTTTCCACAGCTCTCACACCCCTGTCATTCACAGCAGACCTGCCTTCCTTATGAAAGTCACCTCCCTGGTCTCCATGGGGATTTGGTTGTTGAATCAACACCCATCAGCACCTCTGAAAGCTCCATCCCAGGACAGCTGTGCTGAAAAATATAGCTCAATTGTAGGTGTAAACTGAGTTATATTATAAACACATTTTATAAGATGAGCTACATTAGATAAGAAATATTAGAACAATATGCTAGATGTGATTATCTTAGTTTATTACTAATGTAGATCAAGACTTTTCATAAAGCAGAGTTATTTAAAGAACCACAATAAGGGGGCGACTTCTCAGGCCATATAGAACTGGAACTTTTTTAGCCAGGATTCCACCCAGCCCTTCCCATGCTGAGATGGACCCAAAGCCAACACCGGGACAGATTCTGTGGCTCTAGCTGAGGCAGTGCTTGCACACCAAACCTTTCTCCATGACATGCTTGGCCTGACTGGGTTCTGTTTAGCTGGGTCTCTTTGGAAGTCTCCACTCTGAGTGTGAGTTTAGGTGTCCGGACTTCTCTTGGCAGCAGTGAACAGATTATGCTCCTGCCTGGTCTTTTCAGCATAGCCCTTTCTAGGAACCACTTTTCTGCTCTGACTGTGGAGCAAGTGATGGGAAGGACATGATTCATATTTACTTTTTCTTTTACCCAAAGTCTTAGAGATAAAAACGTTCAGCTACTAATTTTTATACCTTGAGTTCAGAATTCACAGCATCATTTTTGTAAAAGTTTCTTTTCTAAAATAAATTTCCATAAGTAGTTCCAAAACAGTTTTGGAAATATTTTTCTCTTTCTCCCCTGAGAATACGCTTACTCTGCCAAAATGTTTATGTTCTATTTCACTAATGTACGTGCAAACCCTGAGCACCTAGACTTGTGGCTCCCGCATCTGTGGCAATGGCTCCTCATTAACAGAGCTTCCCTCCAGCAGGTTCAGCAAGTGCAGTTAGAACTGGAGCAGGAAGCTGGGCAGCGCCATATGCTGGGCCTTCACCACAAAAACAACTCTCCATTCCTTCTGGGGCAGCCTTTGATGAATATGAAGTGCTTGGATGTCTTCCTAAGCTTACAAGTGGGTTGGTGGCACTCTCCCTATGTCATGGGATGAAATGCTAAAATGAAAACAGCTCATAGACAAGCATATAACAAATGCTGTTCAGTCTAGTCATCTCAGGCCTAGTTCCTAGTGGACAACCAATGGGGGAAACCTTTACATAGCACTTGTCTATGAAGGGAGAATCAAACCTTGCTGAATGTAATTAGGACAGAACTTCTTGATCTGGGGAGAAAGGGTCAGAATTTTTTGTTTTCTCCATAGAGGAGGCTCGGCAAGCAGGATCCAGACACTGTGCTCTGCACTCTTGCCTTCTGATGAAGAAAGGGGGAGTTGGAGGTTGGGGTGAGCTGTAAATTCTGTTTGAAAGGGAATGTTCTGGGAACCTCCAGTTAAGGTGAACAGCAGCCCTTCTTGCAACTCAGGTGTACTGAACACAGCCAGCAAGGCCCGGCACCTTTTAAGCACCATGCAAACCATTTTTTGTTCTACCAATCATTGCATTCTGCAGTATTTTGCACGAGTCTGTCTCCTTCACTCAGTTGGGCCGCCTCAAGGGTATGGGCTCTCTGCTTTGCTCTGTGTCCCAAGAGTCCTACCTAGAGCTCACTACAACTGGTCTCAAGCCAGGACTAAGTTTTAACCTCAGACTTGCTGTGAGCTCTGTGTGCCTTTAAGATGAAGGGGGACATGTCCTCTCTGGGCTACATATCTACAGCATGGGCACAGACCAGACCTTCTGTGAGGTCTTTTTCAGCACCAAGATGTCAAGATTTTATGATGAAGGTTGTATTGAATGAGATGGGAAAGATAAGAAGAAAGCACAGTGGTCCCCATTCTGCCCACACTGGCCCTGAAGCCCACACTTGCCAGGAGGCTTAAACATTCAGTCAAACATAGGCTGAGCACTAGGTAAACTGCCAAGGAGACATGAAGAAATGGCACATCTCAGCTATGGTTCAGTCATGGAGGCCTGACCAATATGCATGAAAAAGACTTGGTAAAATATAGCTGAGTGCCAAGCATCACAATCAGACTTTGAAAGGCTAAGCCAGGGAGGTCTTTTTGAATTGGGGATTGAGAATGACTTTCAGTGCTAGTGGAGGTGAGGAGGGTCTCAAAGGACCTGCCAGTTATTGATTCTATTATCCTGGGCAGAACACTTCATCTCTCTCAATTACCCAGCACAGTGCTTGCATGTCTAAATCATACCAGGCCCCATGCCATGACTTTGGGCTGCAGAAATCAAATAAGGCAACGATCTTGTCTTTAAAAGACGTGCATTACATTCTAGAAAAAGTGGAAAAGTAAATGTTAACAAAGTAAGAGTAAGCATGACACAATACAAAGATGGATAGAGGTTCCCCAAGTCCCAGGGTCCATGGACTCCTACAAACCTCTATGAGATTTACTTGGTTTTGCAAGTATTATTTATAACAGTCTAAAAAATATATAAACAGCTTGTAGCACTGACAATACCACAAACATCAACAACCACTGCTTGATTTTAACATATGCATCTGCAATTGCGTTCACTATCATTCCGGGGTACACATGGCTAGGGGCTATGTCCCACGGCATTTAACTCCTGAAAATTCAACTTTATGCTTTGAGCCAAAATTCATATATATGTGAATTATACATATGCAGTGCACATACAGGGTGTGTCAAAAATGTATACACATTTTAAGAAAAGAAAAAAAAATTGCATTAAAATCGTAATGCTCAATTACTCAATATATACCAATAACAGAGATGAATGCAAGTCACATTTGACTTCTGTAATGACAAGAGGTGCTCAAAGTGGTTCCCATCATTGTCCAGAAGACACTTCTGATGACCATGAACGACCGCAGGACTTGTTGCTGTGCGTGGTCTTCCGGATCTTCCCTTGTACACATCACTCACAGGACCATGAATCTCAACCTTATCACAGATGTGTGTAGTTGTTAAGTATGTTGGCGGTTCTGTTGCATACTCATGGCTCCATTGTCATCGTACTGCCACACCATTCTTGAATTTCAAATACCACTTCAAAATGGTCTTGCACTGCTCAAATAACCACCATGCTTCTGCCATTTTCTTTGACTGTTCTGCCTGTGGCAAGGTGATGCTAGCATTCATTTGATTAATGCCCTCTTTTGAGTGAACATCATGCTACACATTGCTACCGTAATTCAATTCAACTTTGACAAGTGATACATAGATAATATCTCTTAAATTCTGTATACCTTTTTTGGCACTCCAGTATATATGGAAAAAGAAGCTATGTCTATTATAGTGTTCAGGCAAGTTGGTGGTGTTGGCTTAAATGACCTCTTCTTTTCAGGAAAAAATAAAGACTGTGTATTGAGGGCCAAAGAAAAACTGGCATTAGAGAAGTATTAGATGAGCCACTCATGCTAAGTAGAACAGCAGCCTCTATCACTGTCTATCACATTACCTGGTTCTAATTTTTTTCTATTAAACTCAACTCACTACTTGATATTACATTTTATGTATGGATATTTCTTTAGTTTGTCCATCTCCACCTTAAGACTATAAATTCTGTAAGGATAGAGACTACTGTTTCATACTCTATCCTCAATACCTAGGACAGTTCCTGGATTTTGGTTGAAATTAAATAAACATTTGTTCAATGAATTAATGCTGTATTCTTATTTTACAGGGGGGAATTCTGAGGCAGAGATAGGTTAAATCATCTCAAAATGCACCGGACTGTTAACTTAGTCTATAAATTCTCTAAATGAAAGAAGGAGGACTGGTATGTCAGACCTGGAAATCTAGGTACCCTCAGGTTAACAGATGTGGAATCTGAGTCCCAGATATTGGGGAGCGATATGTTCAGACCTGTTGAGGGGAAAGGTTGAGATAAGAACCCAAGTCTCTGTCACTCCCAGCTCCCTCTTCCTAGACTTGAGGACTAATTGTCAAACTAGTCTCTAATGAATCTATACCTAATGTTTAGTGAGAGAAAACACATCAGTGGTTGCCAGAGGCCAGGATTAGAGGGAGAACTGGCATGGAAAGAGGCACAGAAATGTTTTGGGGTGACAGGGATGTTCCACGTCTGAGTATATGGTAGTTTTATGGGTGTAGATCACCAAACTCATTGAACTGTACAGTTTAGAGGAATGTAGTTAATTGAACATAATAATACCTCAATAAGGTTGACAAAAAAGTCCCAATGTGTATTTAGCTCTTGCTTTTCACAATCAGTATCTGGCTTTCTAGAGGCAAGGTCATGGTTTTCCTTGTGTGTGCTACACTGAGATTGTAACACACGGTGTTGAGAAGTCCTCTGGAACAGGAGACCTGAGTGTGAATCCCTGATCTGCCCTTCACCAGCTGTGGTCCTTGGATGAGTAACCCTTCCCAGGACTCAGTTTCCTCATCTGCAATATAGAGACAGAATACCTGACATACAGAGTATTTGTAGGACTCCATGGATATAATTCCATGCAAAATTAAAACAATACATGGCCTGTAGTTCGAGACCAACCTGGGCAACTTGGTGAGATCTTGTCTCTACAATAAATAATAAAAAAAAATTAGTCAGGCATGGTAGCACACTCCTGTAGTTCTGGCTACTTAAAAGGCTGAGGCAGAAGGATCACTGGAGTCCAGTAGGTCAATGCTGGGGTGGCCATGAGCGTGCCCCTACACTCCAGCCTGGACAACGCAGAGTGAGATTCCAACTCAAACAAACAAACAAACAACAAAAAGCAAATAAACCAAAAAAACCCCACACATGGTACATAGTAAGCCCATAATACTTGATAGCCAGTACTATGATGACGATTTTTATTATATTTCTAGAACATGTGAAAACTCGCAAAAATGTTTCTGAGTACCTTTGCATGTCAATGCACATCAGTGAAATGCTATCACTTTGCTAAACTGTGTAATCAATATTAAAAATTTGATACTGATAAATTAATATGAACTGTTAATGTAGGTTAGACAATGTTTCCCCTTTCCCATAATTAGAATGCCTGCCTTTTTTGTGTATTTGTGAGAAACGTGTCATCTGATTCTGTAGCTTTTCTCCCTTCAACTCTAGTAGCACATTTCTCAGGTCAAGAGCAGGGTCATGGGAATGGCTGTAATGCCTGGCAAGTCACTGACCAACATGGTGACAAACTCAGTAGGTGATAAATAAATGAATTAAATGTTTGCTTCTCTTCTAAATAGAAAATAAGGGAAGGGATTCTTCTTATGGGATACCCAGAGAAAAATTCACTTTCATTCTAAGAATCTTTTTTTTCTCTTTCTCAATTACCCAAGAATAATGTTTGGCAAAAGTGTTAGTTTGGCAGTAAAAATATTATGTTCTAAAGGCAACTTTCCATAAATGACATTTACAGGCCGTCTTGCAAATGTTCAAAAATTAAGGTGGCATTAAACGTCTGTTTTCCATTTCCAAATTCATGTTTTCCTTAGCTCTTGTCATATCACAATTATAGCATATGATTCTCTCTCTTTTTTTTTTTTTTTGCTTAAGAATCCAACAGCCTGGGAAATATCAGAATGGCTGTGTGATTCTGATCTTTACCCAGTCATGTCTCCTTGTACCCTTCTATTCCTTACCCACCAAAACACACATGCCCTCGCTCTGTGACATCACATATCATAGCCACATTCACCACTGAGAACCCAAGGTCTTACATTTATCAGATTTAAGACCCCAAACCTTCTTAGCCTTTGGATCTTTATTTCTTCTCCTGGTTTGTCCTCTCACATAATACATATGAAATTACTTACTTTTTTTTCCTTTCTCTCTGTCTCTTTTTTTTTTTCAGTCAGAGTCTCATCACTCTATTGCCCAGGCTGGTATGCAGTGCCATGGTCATGGCTTACAGAAGGCTCAAACTTCTGGGCTCAGGCAATCCTTCCACCTCAGCATCCCAAGTAGCTGAGACTACAGATGTGTGCCACTAAATCAAGCTATTTTAAATATTTATTTAGTTATCATGTATGTATGTATGTATGTATGTATGTACGTATTTTTTTTTTTGAGTTGGAGTCTCACTCTGTCGCCCAGACTGGAGTGCAGTGGCTGCTCCCGGCCACCACAGCCTCAACCTGCTGGGCTCCGGCGATCCTTCCACCTCAGCCTTCCAAG
>CAUYQG010020541.1:0-13862 GCA_963574415.1 Tarsius wallacei | reverse complement strand
ACCAACTGCAGCAGGTGGAGAACCAAATAAAAAGCACGATCCCATTCACAATAGCCATAAAACAAAACAAAACAAAAAACCTTGGCATCTTCCTAACTAGAGAAGTGAAAGATCTTTACAACAGAGAACCGCAAAACACTGCTCGTTGAAATACAAGAAGACACAAACAAATGGAGAAATATTCCATGCTCATGGATAGGAACAATCAGCATTGTTAAGATGTCCATCCTACCAAAGGCAATCTACAGATTCAATGCAATACCCATTAAATTATCAACATCATTCTTCTCAGATCTGAAAATGACAATGCAGGAATTCATATGGAAACATAAACAACCATGGATAGCCAAAACAATCCTTAGCAAAAGAAGCAAAGCAGGAGGTATCACACTTTCAGACTTCAAACTGTACTATAAGGCTACAATAATCAAAACAGCCTGGTATTGGTACAAGAACAGGCATATAGACCAATGGAACAGGATAGAGGTTCTGGAAGCAAAACCTCAATTTCTCAACCAACTCATCTTTGACAAAGCCTTCAACAACCAGCACTGGGGACAGAAGATCCTATTTAGTAAATGGTGCTGGGAAAACTGACTGATCATCTACAGAAGATGGAAACAGAATCCCAACCTATTAACATACACAAAAATTATCTCTAAATGGATCAGAGACCTAAACGTAAAACCTCAAACTATAAGAACCTTAGGATATGCAGGAAACACCCTCATGAAAATTGGACCTGGCAACCAATTCCTTATCAAATCCCCAAGTGCCCATGACATTAAAGATAAGATAGATAAGTGGGACCTCATCAAACTGAAAAGCTTCTGCAAAGCAAAAGAAGCCATCAGCAGAGTAGGGAGATAGTCCACAGAATAGGAAAAAATATCTGCCAACTGTATATCTGACAAAGGCCTAACATCTAGGATCTACAAGGAACTCAAGTGTGCCAAAAGGAAAAAACAAAACAAAACAAAACAAAAAAACAGCCCCATTAAAAAATGGGCAAAAGACATGAATAGATTCTTCTCAAAAGAAGATATATGCACAGCCAACAGACACATGAAAAAGTGCTCAGTCTCACTAATCATCAGAGAAATGCAAATCAACACCACACAGAAATCACCTAACCCCAGTAAGAATGGCCATCATTAATAAAACAAACAACAAAGATACTGGAGAGGATGAAGAGAAAAAGGAATGCTTCTACACTGCTGGTGGGAATGCAAACTAGTGCAACCTCTTTGGAAAACAGGGTGGTGAATTCTGAAAAAACTAGAAATTGACCTTCCATATTACCCAGCAGTTCCCCTATTGGGAATATACCCAGAGGAACTCAAATCATTTTACAAAAAAGATATCTGCACATGCATGTTTGTTGCAGCTCTATTCACAATAGCAAAAACATGGAACCAACCATGCTGCTCATCAAAACTGGACTGGATAAAGAAAATGTGGCTCATATACACAATGGAATATTTTGCAACCATAAAGAAGGACAAACATATGGACTTCACAGCAATTTGGATGGACTTAGAGTCTATCATACTCAGTGATCTATCACAGAAACAAAGAGCAGAGTATCATATGTGCTCACTCATAAAAGGACCTTGAACAACTATCATAATACCATAAGAAAGGAATTGGCAGTAGTGGGAAACTGCCAGGGAAGGGGGGGGGCACACCTCACCAACAAGGATATCTGCATAATGAACATTTGTATACCCAATCATGAATTGTACCCCACATCTTTAAAATTAAAAAAAAAAGAATGAATCTTGGGTTGTTCCTTAGTTAATTTCCAAGTACAACAGATCATTTTAGTAAGTCCTTAGATGTGAAAACATAGACGTCTAGTAAAAAAGTTAGTGGGTACCTATGTTAAAAAGTAAGGGAAATTGATCAATGCAGAACTCTGGGGGAAGAGAAAGGTCTAGAAAATACAGCAGCAACTTTGAAGTTCACCGACGGTTATGAGAAGCTCACCGATGGTTATGATGTAATTTCACTTAACTTGCATCATCTAATATCTTTTGTAAAACATTCTACCCGCAGATAACTTAGCTGACTGTTTAGAAAAAATAAAAGAACAAGGACCTGACATTAATACTGTGACCCACACCAAGAGAAAAAAAATAAAACAAAACATGAGACCAAAAGACAGGATGCAGAAAATCAGAATCAGAATTGTTCCTGTGACTGTTGGCCCCAAGGAATTTGCCGAAATCTTAGGTAGAACATCAATCTTCTGACAGAATGTGTGAGAAAAAATTAAGGCAGAGCCTTGAAGGTCTCAAAAAACATGGCAACATATTCTACATGGTTGGTCCATGGCTGCCTCTCCTCCACCATGTATTTCTAACTTCCTCATCTCCTGTGCTCAGTCATTCAGCTATTTCAGTTATTCAAATGTACCAAGCCGTTCTTCCCTTAAAGCCCTTGCACTTACTTTCTCTTCTGCCTATAGTATGTTCCTCCCAGGTCTCTAATAGCTAGACCTCGTTTATCTGTTAAATACCACATTTATTTTTCTTATGTAATTTATATAAAACATCGTATTAATTTTATTTTTTATTTAAATAGCTTTAGGGGGTACAAATAATTTTAGTTACATGGTTGCATTATATAGTAATAAAAAAGTCTTGGCTTTAAGCACACCCACCACTCCCATCTGTGCACATTGTACTTGATAGGTGATTTTTAAAAATCCCTCCACCCTTTGCCCCTCCCCTTTCTGAGTCTCCAGTGTCCATTATGTAATTCTCTATGCCTTTGCAGATCCTTAGTTTAGCTCCCCCTTATAAATGAGAACATGCGGTGTTTGGTTATCTGTTCCTCAGTTAGTTCACTTAGGATGATGTTCTCAAATCTATCCAAGTTGCTGCAGAAGACATTGTTTCTTTCTTTCGGATGGTTGATTAGTATTCCATTGTGTATATATACCACACCTTCATTATCCACTGATTGGTTGATGGGCATTCAGGTTGATTCCACATCTTTGCAGTTATGAATTGTAAATTGTGATGAACATGTGGGTGCACATATGTTTTTTATTTAATGATCTCTGTTCCTTTGAGTAGGTATCTAGTAGTGGGATTGGTGGATCAAATGGGTAGATCTACTTTTAGTTATCTGAGAAATTTCCATACCGATTTCGTAGAGTTTGTTCTAATTTACATTCCCACCAACAATGTATATGCATTCATTCCTTTTTCACCACATCCATGCCAACATCTATTGATCTTTATTTTTTTAAATATAATGTCCATTTTAACTGGTGTAAGGTGTTATCTCATTGTAGTTTTAATTTTCATTTCCTTGATGATTAGTGATGTTGAGTATTTTTTTCATGTGTATTGAACATTTGTATATCTTCTTTTGAGAAATGTCTGTTCATGTCACTTGAGTACTTTTTAATGGGGTCACTTGCTTTTTTCTTGCTGGTTTGTTTGAGTTCTTTATAGATTATGGATATTAGTCATTTGTCAGATGTATAATTTGCAAATAAGCAAATATCATCTCCCATTCTGTAGTTTGCCTATTTTCTCTGTTGATTACTTATTTTGTTGTGCAGAAGCTTTTTAGTTTAATTAAGCCCCACTTATTTAGTTTTGGTTTTGCTGCATTTGTTTTTGGGGGTCTGGCCATAAATCCTTTGCCTAGGGCTGATGTCCAGAAGAGTTTTTTTTAGGTTTTCTTCTAGGATTTTTATGGTTTTAGATCTGACATTTAAGTCTTTAATTCATCTTGAGTTAATTTTTGTGTATGGGAAGAGAGAGGAATCAAGTTTCATTTTTTTGCATGTAGCTATACAATTTTCCCAGCACCACTGGTTGAATAGGACTTGTCCTTTTCCCAGTGTATGTTTTTGTCTGCTTTGTCAAAGATCAGTTGATTATAAGCACTTAGAATTCTCTGTTCTGTTCCATTGGTCTATGTGTCTGCTCTTGTACCAGTGTCATGCTGTTTTGGTTACTACAGGCTTGTAGAATAATTTGAATGCAGGTAATGCCTCCAGCTTTGTTCTTTTTACTTAAGATTGCTTTGGCTATTCTGGCTTTTTGTTGTTGTTGTTGTTGTTGTTGTTTCATATGAATTTTAGGATTGCTTTTTCTGATTCTGTGGAGGAAGTTATTGCAGGTGTGATGAAAATGACCCCAACCCCCCCAAAACTAGAAGTAGAACTTGAAGAGTTAACTGAATTGCTGCAATTTTGTGAGAAAACTTGAATAGATGTTTGCTTCTTATGGATGAACAAAGAAAGTCGTTTCGTGAGATGGAATCTACTCCTGGTGAATATGTTATGAACATTGCTGAAATGACAATAAGGATTTAGGATATTAGTTAGTTGATAAATATAAACTAAGTTGATAGTGTGGTGGCATGGTTTGAGAGGATTTATTCCAATTTTTTAAAGTGCTGTTATGGGTAAAATGCTATCAAGCAACATTGTAATTTACAGAAAAGACTCTCATGAATGGCAGAGTCAGTTGATGGGGCAAACTTCATTGTCTTCATAAATTGCCACAACTACCTCAGCCTTCATCAACCACTACTCGGATCAATCAATAACCATCAACATCTTGGCAAGATTTTTCCATCAGCAAAAAAGATTACAGCTCACTGAAGGCTCAAATGATTGTTAGCACTTTTAGCAATAAAGTATTGTTAAATTAAGGTGTATACTTTTTAAAAGATATAATGCTATTCCATATTTTAGTAGACAATAGTATAGTGCAAACATACTTTTTATCCACTGGAAACCAAAAACTTTGTGTGAGTGACTTTATAGTGATATTTGTTTTATTACAATGGTCTGGAATCAAATCCACTTTATCTTCAAGTTATACTAGTGTTTATTTACCTTTACCAGTTATTTTCTTAGTTTCATATATTTTTATGTTTTTAAGTAACATCCTTTCATTTCAGCTTGAATAACTCCCTTTAGCATTTCTTGTAAGATAAATATGGTTGTAAGGAATTTTACCTTTTGTTTTTTATAAATGTCTTTATATACCCTTCATTTTTGAAGGGCAGACCTACCAGGGATAGTATTCTTTACCAGTCATTTTTTTCTTTAAGCATATTGAATATATCATTCCACTCCCGCTTGGTTTGCAAAATTTCAGTTGAGAAGTCTCTTAATAGCTTTATAGAGGCTCCCTTGTATATGATGATCTCATATCTTTTGCTACCTTCAAGAATCTCTATTTATATTTGTCCTTGACATTTGACACATTGATTGTAATACATGTTGGGATTGTCTGCTTTGGGTTGATTTTTCTTGGAGTCCTTTGAGTTTTATAAACTTAAATGTCTGCATCCCTCCTAAGATTTGGGAGCTTTTTGGGCAGTATTTCTTTAAATAAACTTTCTGCTCCTTTCTCTCTCACTTCCTCTTTTGGGACTTTCTGAATTAATATATTCATATACTTGATGGTATACCATAAGTCTCTTATACTTCTTCACTCTGTTTCTTTTTTCTTTCTTTCTGGTCCTCTAATTAGCTAAACTCAACTGGCATGTCTTCAAGTTTGCTTACTCTTTCTTCTGCATGATTAAGTCTTCTGTTGAAGCTCTCTGTTTAATACTTCAGTCTCATCATTTTATTCTTCAATTCCAGAATTTCCATTTGATTCTTTATACTTTCTGTTTCTATATTAAACTTTCGTTTTGTTCATGGATGATTTTCTAAATTTAATTTAGTTGTCTATCTGTGTTTTCTTTCTCTCACTGAGCTCCTTTAAGATTACTATTTTGAATTCTTTTTCAGGAAATTCATAGGTTTCTATTTCTTTGAGGCCAGTTGCTAGGGATGATTTTGGTGGTGTTTGCCTGATTATTCATTACCTGTGTAGTCTGCATTGATGTCTATGCATTTGAAGGAGCAAATACCTCTTCCAGTCTTTACCAACTATTATTTGGAAGGTTGAGGCCTTCTCTTGCTAGGTTCCTGAGCTGATGGGCTGATACTTGAAGACTGAAGATGGAACATGAGGCTACTTCTAGATTTACAGTTCAATCTATCATTGGCAAACCCATTTTGAGGATCTTAGCTGGCCTGGATCCTGTCTAGTCCTAGGCTTAACTGGATTGTCTCCAGGACCTCATTCCATAAGACTGGCATTGGGATGAGGGTCTATTTCAGGGTCAACTGAAGATAAACCTGTTGCTAGGTGCTCAGATGAATGAAGCTTCCTTCAGGTTCCTGGGAGAACTCCTCACGAATTACTGAGTAGGTGTCTGGGCTGGCGGTACCCCCTGGCCTATAACTAAAAGAGATTAAAACTGAGTCACAGAGTTGCCGCAGGGTTCACAGCCAAGATTAAAATCTGTGGGCCTGCCTCTCTAAGCACTAGTATGTGTAATTCATCCCAGATCCCTGAGCAAATGGTTTTAACAATCAGGCTAAGGCCATATGGAGTTGCAGTCAGCTCATAGGGCAGTGGGACCATTTCTGGGTCAGGTGCCAGGACCATGATCTGCAGGTCTGACACTTTGATGTGAGTCTGCCCTCTCAAAATGACCCTCTTAGTTTATAGGCTCTACTGTCATAAACTTTGACGTGAAATCCAAGGTGACCACAAAAGTACTTTTGTCCATGGATAACTGCAAAATTATTGTTTATATGGGGAGATATAAGCAAAGAACCTCCTACTTTGCCATCTTGCTGACATCATCTCCCATCTGAGTTGCTTTTGGTTTTTGGCTATTGCAAATATACTTATTTTTACTGAATATGCATACCAACTCCTTAAAGGTATATACTAAGCATAATACATGCATATAAACTCACGTACACTATCTTTTTTATTTGACTGGAAATGCATTAATCCCATAAATCAATGTGAAGGAAATGTTCACAACATTGGGTGTCTTTATCTGTGAATAGGGTTTCTTGTTGTTTATTTTACTTAAAAATTTTAAATAAAATTTCATACTATCATCTGCAACAGTCTTCACAATCTTGTTGGGTTTATCACTAGATATTCTTAATGGTATTTAAATGACAGCCTTTTGTTTGATATTCTAACTAACTAATTCTGCTACATAAAAGCAGTTAGGTTTCTCAAGTTGAATTTATATCCAATATATTTCATTATCACTAATTTAATAATGTATACATTAATTGATTTTTGGCTTGAATTCATACACTGATATGATAACAAAGAAACTTTTGCTTATTCCTTTTACATTTTTTATGTCTTACATTTTTTCCCTGCTTATTCAATGAGGATGTCCAGTGTAATGTTGAATAGAGTTGGTAGTGGGCATACTAGTTCTGTTCACAATACAAAAGCTTATGTTTCCAGAATGATGTGTTCTGTAGCTACTTTTGGGATAGTAACTCTATTGGATTAAGAAAATTCATTTTATTCTTTATTTTCTAAGACACTTTAAAAATGATAAGTTCTGATACTTTGTCAAATGCTTTTATTTGTTCTTTTAATGATTATTTAATTTTCTCATTTAATTGATAAATATGGTGTCTTATTCCATTTTCTATTGCCTATAACAGAATACCTAAAAACTGAGTAATTTATAAGAAAAAAGAATCAATTTCTTACAGCTATGGGGACTGAGGAGTCCAAGGTCAAGGATCCTAATCTGGTGAGGGCCTTCTTGCTGGTAGGAACTCTCTGTAGAGTTCTGAGATAAAACAAGGGTATCACATGACAAAGGTGCTACATATGCTCACATGCTAGCTTAGGTCTCTCTTCCTCTTCTTATAAAGCCACTATTCCCTTCCTATGATAATCCATTAATTCATTAATGCATGAATGTATTAATTCATTCACAAGGGCAGAACCTTCATAATCCAATCATCTCTTAAAGCCTCATCTCTCAATACTGCCACATCGGGGATTAAGTTTCAACATGAATTTTGGAGAGGACGTTCAAACCACAGCATATGACAAAGCCAATAATAATGATGTGGGAATAAGAAGAAAGAATAATCTTGGTAACTTTGAGATAGTTGATTTTTAAGTGGCAATATTTATTGGCTTCTTAAATAGAATCATAAGGCCCAAATCTACTGTAACCAATTCTTCCTGTTCTTTTATATAAATGTGGAATCTATTTGCCAAAATTCCTAAATTTAAAAATTGGGTATAAAGCAAGGAAAATTCCTAAGTGACAGATTTCCTCATTTAAAAATTGAGTATAAAGCAAGGAAAATTCCTAAGTGACAGATTATTGCTCTGTCACCCAGGCTGGAGTGCAATGGCAGGATCATAGCTCACGGCAGCCTCTCATTCCTGGGCTCAAGAAATCCTCCTGCCTCAGAATTTCCTAAAATTCCTAAACGCTGAAGAAAGTAAAGTTCAAGAATCAAGATGTGTTGCATAATATTTATTTATTTGTTTGCTTGTTTTATGCAGCAGAATCATAAGGGACTTGCTCTCTCATATAGAAACCAGAGTTATGCCAGGAAACCTGAGAAATAAATTGTGACTCTGGCTTGGTCAGGATCATCAGTTTCCACTTCTGTTTCTAGCCATACCTTCTCACCAATGCTCAGTGGCAGGGTCAAAGCGCCAGAGAGATTTCTATACTCCTTTGTGGAGACCTGACGCTTTTCTGAGACTGGAGTTTGGTTCTTCATCAGCCAAATTATCACCTTGCATTGTTGAAGCTCTGCATCAAAGTGGAAATGGTAAATTCCCGGTACCCTGCAGATGAAGACCCCAGTATCCTCCTTTAAGTCCCTCTGGTCATTGTATAGCACCTCTGTGAAGGTGACAGGCTTTGCAGGTGAAGGCAGCTTGCCACTGAACTTCACAGAGAAGGCTGACTTTATGTTGCATGGGCATTTTGCAGTTTTTCCTGGTTGTCCTGGCTTTCCTGGGGTACCTGGTAGCCATTAGAAAAGGGAAGAGCCACTAAGAAAATTTTGTCGATAAGAAGGTGATACTTTGGTTGACTTACGAAACTACCCACTTTTGTTATGACATCATGGTTAAGAGATTGATCTTTTGTATTTGATTTAAGTGGTTACAAGTCATATCTCTGAAACTGACTGGCTGTGTTATCTTGCTAAAGCCTATTAACTTTTGCATAGCAGGATTTCCTCATTTAAAAATTGGTTATAAAGCAAGGCTTGTAATTCTAGCACTCTGGGAGGCCAAGGCAGGAGGATTTCTTGTGGCTAAAAGTTTGAGACCAGCCTAGGCAACATAACAAGACCCTGAATCTAAAAAAAAAGAAAGAAAGAAATTAGCTGGACATAGTGGCTAAGGCAGGAGGATTTCTTGAGCCCAGAAATGAGAGCCTGCAGTGAGCTATGATCCTGCCATTGCACTTCAGCCTGGATGACAGAGCAAGAATCTTGTCACTGAAAAAAAAAAAGGAAAAGAAAGAAAGAAAGGAAAAGAAAGGAAATGAGAAGAATTTTAGTTCTTGTACAACTATTGTGATGTTGAAATGGGATGATGCATTTAAAGTACATAGCAGTGCTTATTGAACATTAAGGCTTAACATATGCTAGCTGTTATTAATTCTGTTGACCTCCATCTCTTTGATAAGACTCTCTACTTCCTGGTATCCTGTAAGAAAATATAACATTAAAGGCCACATGCCACAACATGATTTCCTGTTACTATATTAATAATATAGGTCCTAGCTGGGCTCGGTGGCTCAGCCTGTAATCCTGCGCTTTGGGAGGCTGAGGTGAGTGGATTGCCTGAGCCCGTGGGTTCGAGACCCGCCTGGGCAACTTGGTGAGACCTCATCTCTACAATAAATCAAAAAATCAGCCGGGTGTGGTAGCACGTGCCTGTAATTCCGGCTACTCGGAAGGCTGAGGTGGAAGGATTGCCAGAGCCCAGCAGGTCGAGGCTGCAGTGGCCAGGAGCAGCCACTGCACTTTAGTCTGGGCGACAGAGTGAGACTCCAACTAAAAAAAAAAGTCCCAACTAAATTAGGGTAAAATAATATATGTCCTATATATTATTTTACCCTAATTTAGTTGGGACTAATTCTTGTTCATGACCATAGTCTTTCCGAAACTGATAAATAAAAGGGCTTGAATGTCTGATGCTGGCACAGAAAACCTTTAGGTAGCCAAATCCAATCCTCATGGATGTTGACTTATGTTTATGGCCCCACAAGAAACTACACAGAATTGTGAGCTTTCATTAGAGTCTCATCTTAGTCCTCAAGGAAGCTCTGGGTGACCAGGACAGAATCTCAGAAGAATCTTGATGCCACACTCAGGCACTCATTGACTATTGTCTTTTTCATAATAACTGGGAGTCTAATTGCCCATCAAAATCCAAATCTTCAAATCATTCTAAATTTATAACCCCACTTCCTATTCTCACTGTTTACCAGATAGTCTGGCTAGATTCCTGATTCTGACTCTAATTATCACCTGCTCCCACATGACTAACACATATGGGTGACAGTCTCCTAGTACTAGAATGAGGACAGTCTCCCTTATCCCTTGTGATTTGGGCTGCTGTCACCCTACCTTTGGGCCCAATCCTACAGTTGATTATTTGGTCCACATTCTTTCCATCCTCAATGTCTCATGCTTCTGAGCTCATGGGAGTTAGGCTTTCCCACTAAAGATACACAAGAAGAAGAGCAAATATGAGGCAGAAGCAATACATTTCTCACCTGCGAAACCAGCAGTCCCTGTCAAACCAGGAGGTCCTGAAAATCCACGAGGTCCCTGGGGTCCTGGAGATCCGGCACATTCTCCTATCTCAAAGACAGCAGTTGCTATTAGGATGATGTGGACGAATTCCCAAACACCTTAATTAGGGAAACACAGAGAATATTTTTTGTTTCCTTTTGTTTTTACATGAATACTGAATAGATAGAATTGCAGTCTGGTCTAGGAAAGGTATAAGCTCTAGAATTAGAACAGGAAAAGAAATATCAGCAAACTTATTCCTACTGGCAAATTGAGTGACTTAACCACTCTGAACTTCAGGTAGCAGTCAGTTAAATGCCCCACAGTATCACTTATAGTACAGACATAATTACTCAATTAAAAGTGTTTCTGCACCTTGAACTGTCAGCCTTTGTTTTCATCCATCTTTGCATCAATAGTATGCAATAAGCACTTGACAATGAAGTTTCACTCTGTCACCCAGGCTGGAGTGCAGTGGCATGATCATGGCCACTGCAGCCTCAAACTGCTGGGCCCAGGTGATCCTTTAGCTTCAGCAATAATGGTTCTTGAATTACTAAATGATTCATTCTTGTTAGGGCCTACTATATATTGAGTGCTTATTATGCAAGAAGCATTGTGCTAGAAACCTCATCTCATGAAATATTCATTATACCCATACAAGGCAAGGTTCCTCTTCTGTTTTACAGAGTATTAATTTGAGAGTCAAAGAAGTAATTCTGCTTATTCCTGACCCCATTGCTAGTTAGAGCCTGAGACAGGATTCTAATTCCAGATTTCCCAAGTTAAGAATCAGAATTCCTAACCATAAGGGCTTTAATTGGTTAATTAGTTGTTTATAATCCAATGTCCCTGCCCACTCATTTCTCCAATTCTCTGCCCTTGGCTTTTGCTTTTCTTCTCCTGCCAAAACTTGCAGTACAGCAACCCACAAGAAGCAGCCTTGATCAGGATTTGCTCTCTCTGTTTACTCTCTCACCCAGAACAGTAGCCCCAGGAAATAATTTCAGAAAAAAATTGGGACACCAGGATCTATAAACCCCAAATAAAGAAATAATACCCTCTACCCACCCTCTTGCAAATATTTTAGCCAGTAGACTGCCCCTCCCACAACTTGAGTCAGCCTCCTACCAGTCATTCTCAAGACAAAATTCTTTCTCCTTTTTATGGGTGAACTTCTTTCAGATTTCCTTCTGAAATGCCTAGCTGTGGAGTCTAATATTTGAATGCCTGTCACTGTTCACCCAATCAGGGTCTTCACTAAATAGTGCAAAATTGCCTCTTCAAATATTTACCTCTGATCCAACATGCTGACAACAACTAGATTAATGTTTAACCACAAAGTAGATTCAGAACATTCACTCTTGATGGCTCTGGAGGTCAGGGTGGGTAGGATTGTAGACTATAAGTACTAGGTCATTTTTAGATCTTCCTTCCAGCATGTCTACTAAGGAAGCAGCTCTTGGTACAAATGCTAAAATACAGAGACCGCTTATCTCCTACTCTGACATATTCCTGAAGATTTACTCTTTATGTTGAATTACAGATTAGAAGTATTACAGACAATTTTCAGGGCAGGAAGTCAAATGGAGAACAAAAAGCCTAGAATTGAAGGCTAGTTTCAATGAGAAAAATGTTCAAGGGGAAACCAACATTAAGTACTACAGATTTAAATGGTCTAATAAACATAAAGCATGAAGTGCTGATTAATATTCATTAGTGTTATAGTATCACATCATCTCTTTTAGTCCTTGTAGTAATTTTACAAGGAAAATATCTGCAATATATATTTCTTACAAAGCAAATTATTTATACAACATTCTATGTTCTTTTCTGTTACCCTTTAGTTTGTTCTTTCTGCCTGGAATTCTCATGTCCTTCATCTTTGAGGAGCTCATGCATTTCCTAAGGCCTCGGTCAAATGTAGGTGCTAAGTATCTACATCAAAACTACAAATGTACAAAGAAGACATTTTTATAAGGAGAAGACATTAGAAGTTAATTCTGAGTTGGGATAGTGGAAGACTCAGCACTGAACATAGTAAAGCAGGTAAGCTACAATTCAAAAGTGAATACTCCCTGGATCTTTTCCTGTAAACCACCACTTACCTACAGTGCAGTAGCCAAATAGTATATTGATGACTGTCAAAGAGAAGAATAAAATTGCCTGACCAACCACTGGACTGAAATGCCTAGGAAGCAATCCGGAACATGTAGGTGAATGAACCCTGGGACCCCAATTCCAGAATATTTTTGCAAGCAGAGATGTCAAACTATTGTTATCATTTTGCCTTGTATAAAATACCACTGAGATTTTTTTTTTATCTGGAGTCTCACTCTGTTGCTCAGGCTGGAGTGCAGTGGCATGCTCGCAGCCACTGCAGCCTCAACCTGCTGGGCTCAGGTGATCCTTCTGCCTCAGCCTTCCAAGTAGTTGGAACTACAGGCATGTGCCACCACACCCAGCTAATTTTTCTTGATATATTGTAGAGACGAGGTCTCGCCAAATTGCCCAGGTTGGTCTTGAACCCATGGGCTCACACAATCTTTTCACCTCATGCCAAGAGCCGCAATCCCTAAGAAGAATAGGGTAAAAGGGACCTAAAAACAGGAAAAAAGCCAGCTGTGAGAAAGGCTCCAGCCAAATGCGGCCACGCTGGAGGTGAAAGCCCCCTGGATCCTGTTTGATGGTCCTTCCCTAACTTTGAAGGATTGTGTACATAGGCTGGAAAATGTTCCCACTTTAATTGAGATAATAGATGCACAGATAAATGATGGCATTTGACAGTGAAGTTACACATAAGCATGGCAATGGTGAGATTGCAGCAAAAAAGAGGTGTCCCTTAGGGTGTGTAAGGATTTTTTCAAGTAACAGCAGGAGGTCGAGAAAAACAAGTTAGCCACTTCCTCATAAACAACAGGTCCCTGCTGAGACCTGGTGGAAAACAACCGATTGAGACAATAAGTAGATTAAGATATTTTAGGACTAAACAAGTAGGTTGACAAAGAAGAGGTTAGAATATTAATAATAAAATAGTAAGATAAGGGACTGATGGAGCAGGCACTGAGCCTTGGTGGGATGGGATTCTGCCGGAGGCCAGCTCCGGTGAACAGGGTCTGATGTGGGTGGAATCGGGAACGGCGAAAAGAAAAAGACAAAACCGACAGGAATCGTCTTCCTGGGGAGAGCTCAGGACTCTGCCAATTTTTATTTATTT
>CAUYQG010020538.1:0-22968 GCA_963574415.1 Tarsius wallacei | reverse complement strand
AAAGACAGGTTTTTTTCCATTATTTATTTATAGCTTTTTTTTTGTTAGTTCATCTATTTTTAAATATTTTTCCTTTGTGCATGAATATTATGTGACAGTTTGATCTGCATCCCTCCATTTTTTTCTTTTCTTTTTCTGTCTTTTTCTTCTCTTATTTGTTGTTTTCTGCTTATGTACGTATGTGAATGATTGAGTGCTCATCTTTCAATTTTGTTGTTGTTGGTTTGATTTTGCTCTTTTGTTCTTCTGGGGTTTTTTTATTTTCATTTTTTATAGTTTAAGGTGTGTGATAGTATGTGCGAGTGTTCAATCTGAATTCCTCTCCCCCCCCCCCAGTCTTTCTGTTTTTCTTTTCCATTGACTTTGTGCTAGGTGTGTGTGTGTGTGTGTTTAGTTTTCTTGCTTTTTTTGGTTGCTGTTGTTTGTTTTGTTTCACTTTCTTGTTATTCCAATTTGTTTTAGGGTGTGTGTATATGTGTGTGTGTGTGTGTGTGTGTGTGTGTGTGTCTGTGTGTGTCTGTGTGTGTATATGTGTGTTCAAATGTTTTTTTTTTTGCATTGGTTTCTGTTTTGCATCATCATATAGAGTGGTGGTGGGGAGTGGGTCTCAGGGAACATACCACAATAAGTGAACATTGAAATTTGCAAGTAGTTTCTGAATCCTAGCATCCCATTTCCTACTTTATTCAGCTTTCAAAAACTACAAGAAACAGCAAAACTTCACATCTGCAGTCCTATTTCAAAATAGAACAAGTCCAGAGCACGGATCAGGGAAGAATAGAGGGCTGAGCAAACATCAGAAGGGAAAGCCTATCTCATTGACACTGAATAACAGAACTAAAGAGGAAAACAAGGGATCTGTAACAAATGAAAAAAAGCCAAAGGAAGACCACAGGCAATTTCAAGTGCACCAAAGAGAAAACTTCTGAAAAATCTGACCTTGGTGCCCAAACAATGGAAGTCACCAGCAACTGGCCCCAGAATATGACAGAAAAAGAAAAGAAAAAAATGGAGGGATGCAGATCAAACTGTCACATAATATTCATGCACAAAGGAAAAATATTTAAAAATAGATGAACTAACAAAAAAAAAGCTATAAATAAATAATGGAAAAAAACCTGTCTTTTTGTAGCAGACTCTGTAATTTTTCCTTTAATCAGGTCTCTCCTGCAGAGCCACCTCTTTCACTTTCTCCTCAGTGTCTGGAGCAGGGAAGGAGTAGGGGCAGTGGAGGTCAGTGGGGCTGCAGTCCTCCCCTCCCACTCTTATATGGTCAGAGATATCTCCTCTGATGGGGAGATGCAGGATTGTCTCTTCCCCAGGTATGTACTCATGGTGGGTTGCCCCAGTCAGTCCTATCCTGGAATGGAGTTCTGCTATTGCGACTTACATACGAGGGTCCACCTGGGTTTGTCCCTCTCAGTCGTGGCCCAGCTGTGTGGGTCTAATGTTCAGAGGATTGCTGGGGAGCAGGGGATTTAGGTCAGCCCTAGACTCACCATTGATCTCTTTGGAGTTCTTTCTCATCCTTTTTTGGCCACTGCCTTTGTACCACAGCTGGATCAGGGTAAGGGGTGTGGTGCCTGGGACTCAGCACTTGTCAGGTCCTTCTGAACTTTGTGCTTTCAAGGTATTCTTTCTGGGTCTCAATCAATCCCTGAGTAGTTTTTGGCCAGTCACAGAGATGGGTCTGTTGCTCTGTGGTGAGAAAGTCGGAGTACTTTCCTGCTCCACCTTCCAGATGGAGGTGGGGTGCCTCTCTTTTTCTCTTTCTGAGACTTCTCTGGATTCCCTCTGCAGCCCCTGCTCCCATTGCCCTGCCAGGCACTAAACTGGTGAGGCAAGGCTTGGAGATGGCAGTCTCTCCTGCTGCAGCAATGAGGCAGAGCCTGGGGCTGTAGTCCCTCTCCCTCACTTCTTCACAGGAAACCTTTTGTACATTAAAAAAAAATTATCTCTCAGCTTCTGGGACCTGAGAAGAGTCAGGGACCAAGCAGAGAAGCTGCAGCACCAACTGTAGCAGCAGGGCCCTGGCCATCTGCTCATGAGCCCCCACTTAGTCTCTTCCAGCATTTTCTTCCCAGCAAGTGTTTTGTTGATTTAACAACAACAACAAAAAAGGCACTCAGCTTCTGCTTTCCAGAAATTGCTAGGTTCCACCCCCAGCAGCTGTGGCACCAACCAATGCAACAGGAGAACCCTGACAGCTGGCTCCCTAGCCCTCACAGTGTCAGCCACCCACATGTCCACTCACTCATCAGCAGATACACAACATTTTCCATACACTCACTCCTTCACACTGGGACTCACATAGTCTGACTGGCTCTGCAGCCTTCTTCCCCATCAAGTCTGTCTGGACAGTTGTTTTAAAAGTAGTTTATAAAAACATTCATGAAGTGCAGAATAATAATAGATCCATTTTATTAAATACTCAAAAGGTGAAAACCCTATGGGTGAGACAAACATATTTTCAATAAGTAGTTAACATTTAAATTACAAATGAACAAATAAAAAATAAAAATCTTTTCAATAAAATTAAAAACATGCAATAACGATAAAATTTATAGTATTTTCAAAAATAATTAAGAAATTTTATTCATTATGCCATCTAGATGTATTTTGATGTGGTTTAAATTGCTTTCTAATTTACTTTTAATTTCATTTTACACCCATGCAGTCTTTAAGAGTATATTATTTTGCTTTTAAATATTTGAGAATTTTAAAAATATCTGTGTCACTAATTTACATGTTAGTTTTATTTCAGTCAATGTAAAAACATTACATGATTTAATTTTGTTAACCAATTGAGATATTTTTTGGAGCCCATTGCATTGTCTATCTTGTTAAATTTTGTGCATTTGAAAATAAGTTGTAAGAGGTTGCTTTGGTAGTTTCTTTCTGTCAACAATTTTTTCTTGCCTCTGAGCCTTGGAAAAAATGAATAAATAACAGAGCAATATAACTTAGTGATCACTTTTTATATTTAGACATAAACATATATTCAGAAGCTGTGTCACAAATAATTAGCCTTCCATAGAAAATTCTATTTAATTATTCTTTATTTCCTGAAAATCATATTGCAATGAGTGTCTCATCTCTTCAAAAATATTTTCATAAGCCTGCAGTTGTATCCTTCTGTCTATAAAAGATCACAATTTTGTTTACCTTTTTCCTCTATCACCTAAACAGAATTCTGATTACACTCATAATATGGTTACATGATATTTATTAACCAAAACAATTGATTACCTTGATAGACCTCCATTATTTAAAAAAATCAACCCTAAAGCCAATCTGGGTAAGTTTCAAGTAAAGAAATAAGGAGAGTCAACTTTGCTAAACTCATTTATTAGCTCTAATTTATTTTTTGTGTGTATTTTCTCATCTTGAATTCAGAGAAAATATTAGTTAATAAGATCCCTTTTCTATGTATGATAAATTAATATTGTAGCTTCCAAAATGATGTCACTTGATTCACATTTCAATCCAGATAGCCCATCCTGAGCTTGAGAAACATCAGGCAAATAATCTTAAAATCCATACTTACTAAAAAGAGCAGATTCAATATTGTCCAATTTCACAACAATGAACACAGAATAATTTGTGAATATACATATTTTTATAATGGAATATGCACTGTCTCTTTGTATGCATTTGACTCTGCATTTTACATTTAAATAAAACAACACTTTTCAGAAAATAAGAAGTCTTTTACAAAATAATTTGTGTTTTTTACTTAAAATCATAAATAATGATTGCATATAATTTAATATACTAGATATTCTGGATATTTATTGATATACAACACTCTACCTCACACTTAGGCACATAAAAATACATCCCATTATTGTTATCATAGTTAGGAGATTGACTGGGCTCAACTAATCAGTCATTGCTTAGTTTTTTAACTCATACAATGACTGAGGTCAAAATCATCTAAAAAATTCTTCACCTTCATCTTGTGCCTGGGCTAAAATGACTGAAACAGTTGGGAATAGCTGAGGCTCCTAAGGCATCTTCCTCCCTATCATCTCTCCAGTCTGTCATCCTTAGTATAGCTGAACTTACATAGCAGTTGAAGACTACTAGAGTTAGTGTCCCAAGAGAAACCAGCAGAAATTATATGCCATTTTCTAACCTAGTTTCAGAAATCATGCAGCACCACTTAACTACATTGTAATCTCTGATGAATAAACAAAGCCCTAAGATCAAAAGTTGAGGACATTATATCAACTTTTCATGAAAGGATTATCAAAGTAGTTACAGATAGGTTTTAAAACCACAGAAGTGAAGGCAGGCTATGCTTTTTTTTTTTTTTTTTTTTTTTTAAGCTATACATTTACCAAACTATTTATTTAAAATGGAAATATTACTTCAGTTCAATTCTGGCCTCATAAATTTTCCCTAAAGATTTTTGCATTTCTAAGTCTTCAGTATATTTGATTGTCTAAGAAAATGCTTCAACAAACTTTCTGTACCTGTGATATTAATATTGCTTGGAGAACACCCACATGGATTCTTGTGTGTAATTATAGAAACTTAGTCTACAGAATTTGTAAGTAATCATGTGCGTACACAAGCAGATAACAAGCCTAATTCTTTTCTGCCACTTTCACTCCTGCACTACTTATTTACCAGGCAATAAAATGCACCATGATTTTGCACAAATTGAGAGACTTTTAGAAAATGTATTGTGACATTACAATATTCCATGGTGTATTGTTTCATTGTTTTTCACATTTTTCATGATGGAAAATAATAATTTTAAAGTAATTATCTCTTTCCAGAACAATAGTTTGTAGAAACAGGTGCATGCCATCTCATTCTCAGTCTGGAGCTTATTTCAATAAACTCAGATTAGTTAATTTTTTTTTAAGACAGCACTACTAGTTGTCTCATTTGTTACAGCCATTCTTTGCAATACTCACATCTGTCAAAGTCTGAACAAATAGCCCCCTAGAGAAAGCAGATGTTACAAAGTTATAATTTAGATGTTTGTTTTGCCTCATAGACAAAATCTGGACAGTAAACATCCTGGTCTGTTAAGCATCATTATCAAATGCAGATTGTTGATGGATATTTTTGATTAGCTTGTCACTGCTTTTGTAATGCTCCTTTCAGTAATTAGTACTGGAAAAAACAAACAAATATAATATTCTCAGAAGTGAAGCCATTCAGAAAGCAGGTAAGTAGATAGATACGTAGGTACATAGGTAACAAAGTAGGTAGGTAGACAGACACATAGAAAGATAGACATAAATACATGCACTTAGATATTGATGTGGATGAAATCAATGTGATTTTGTAATTACACCTGTAATTATATAATGAATGCTGAATTGGCCTAACATCTAGACATTTAATTTACCCATGAAATATTGCACTCTGCATCAATTTTTTTCAAGATAGAAATATGCAATATTTATTAGTAAAGAAAAATAGATACACTTTTGTGGAATGGTAAACTGGGCTTTTCTGTTTGATTTTATTTAAAATGTTATTTTGTTTATATCTCTTGGGCAAGAATACCCATATTATTTCTTAATAAATAAGCACCGGGCCCGGTGGCTCAGCCTGTAATCCCAGCGCTTTGGGAGGCCGAGGTGAGTGGATTGCCTGAGCCCGCGGGTTCGAGACCCGCCTGGGCAACTTGGCGAGACCTCATCTCTACAATAAATCAAAAAATTAGCCAGGCATAGTAGCGCACACCTGTAGTTCCAGCTACTTGGAAGGCTGAGGCAGAAGGATCGCCGGAGCCCAGCATGTGAGGCTGCCGTGGCTGGGAGCGGCCACTGCACTCCAGTCTGGGCGACAGAGTGAGACTCCAACTAAAAATAAATAAATAAACAAATTGATTTGGATTAATGTATCGTACTGTAATATTTTTAACTTTTCTGCTTATACATTAATTTAAAACACAAAACATAAGTAAAGAAATGTCATTTTGAGCTCAATATACCGGTAGACACATTTTCTGCTTAATGTGTAGTAGCTATTCTATCTAACACAGGTTGTGTATTGTTTATTTATCTTATTTAGTGTTCTCTTTATTTAAAGTAGAATCTAAGCTCCTAGATTGCAGAGATAGTTGTCTCTTTCATTGAATACCTAAAGTGGTACCTATCTCAGCATGGATGCTCTACAAATGTTTATTTTAAAAAATAAACAAATGAATATCATACATAAAAATAAACAAAAATATGATATATTTTGAAAAAAATTTAATTCTTACTCAGGAGTGTGTGGACTTCAAAATAAGCATATAATAATAATAATAATGTATTATGATGACAATAAATTTGAAATCAAGAAAGTATAAAACACAATAAGTAAAAAAATGAGTATCAAAACATTTTTTCCCAGTTAGTAAACATTAATTTCTAATGCAAGATTTTTAAGTATCAATGTAGAAAATTTTCCCTGTTCTTAAATTCCAAATGTAAATGTATGATTTATATTATATTGGTATATTTGTATTTAATGGAAATATCAATTCTATGCTAACTTTTCTGAATATCTTTCTTGCTTTCCTAAATAGGAAAAAAAATACTTTTTCTCTCTAGAATTATGAAAGGCAACAAAAAGTGAAATTATGATTTGATATAACTCAAATTTTCCAAACTAAATAAATGCCCTATAACATAAAAATGAGACTGTATCACCTACTTTAATGTAATTGAACGAAAACCCTTATAAAATTATTTGCAATGATGTAAATTATTCCTCAAGAATTAAACACTCTAAGTATTTTACGTTTATGTGAAAAATATTTCAACCAGATATTAATTGCATATATATTATGCTCGTATATACCGAGATACTTTTTTAAGATTTACTTTAAAACTAGGGTTTCACCCTAGTAACATGAAGGTACAGGTGTGGTCAATAACTTTCTAAACTCTACTCTACTATGCTTCCCCCAAATAATTAATATTCCAAAATCTATTATGTGTTACTTTGTTTTCAAACTATCGTGAGATTTATAACTTTTGAAAATAACTATTTTTTTGCTAATATGAAGTACATTTAAAAAATAACTGCAATAAATTGTGCCACTGATAATTGTTCCAAAATGTATTTTATTTTATATAAGTTATTTTGTCATAGCTAAAGGTAAATTTAAGCTAACAGTTCTTTTTAACACATAGCTCTGTTGTTTTGGATGGGTTCAGGAAATTACTGGATTTTTTTCTTCAATATATCATTTTTTTTAAATCCCTGGTTATCTGTCATAAAATGAGCAAAAATAATACATGTACACACTTCTAAACACAAGCAGATTTATTCCAAATACTTCTGCAGACTATTTTTTATAATGAATAAACTAAAATTACAAAAAACTGTCAACCCAGTTATCTTAAGCAGTAAAATGGCTAAATATGTTATAATGCATAAAATAATGGCTAATTTAGAGTAATTAAAAATAAGACTTTAAAAATCCACAGTTTTTTATTAAATCCATGGTGAAGAATACAAACAAGCAGTAAAGATAACACCCCACTTGTAATTAGATTTTAAGAAAATTATAGAGCCCGATATTTGAAAAGTTGTAATTGGAAATATTTTTCAAAGTAATGTATCTGCCTAAATCTTAAAATATTAAATATATTAAAATTAATATAGTTTATCTAAAAATTGATTTAATTGGTTCAATGTTTATTGTTACATACCTTTGTAAAAGCTTTGCTTAAGATGTTCTTGGATATTTGATTTAATTACCTTAAAAATTATCCTGAAAGTAAAATGTTTAAACTTCTCAAGTTATTTTTCTAACACATACCCAATTATTACGTATTTTTATTTCATTTGAAATAGTTTTGATAAGTTATTGTTCTAAGAATATAATCAATTCTGTTTTTAATACAGAATTTTCATTAAAATGTTTATTATATCATCTTATTAACATTTTATCTCTAAAGTTTCTTTTCTATTATCAATGTTTTTTCTTTCCAAGTTTATTTATTAATCATTTCTTTGAAAAATATTATCTACATCATAAACTTGATGTGCTTGTTTTAAAAACATTGGACATTTTCCACAGTGAAAATAAATTATTTTTATCATGAAAGTGGAGTATATATTTATAGTCTTCATTATAATAATTAACCAGTTTATGCTATATTCTAGGCTTCATATTATGCAATGGTTTTAAGGTGGTTTAATAATTATAAATATGACACATGTTATTAGAATCAGAATCCTAGTCATTTTGTTACTGGGAGATGTGGTGCAGCTCCCATTGTGGGACAACAGATTGACTACTGGGTTCTTGTGTTTGACTTTGGAAAAAATTCACAAACAAACACATAAAGTAGGAAGACAAGCTGTAGCTTTATTAGGCAAAGGATAGTACATTCCCAAAAGAGGACAGTGGGCAGAAACAGACAATAAAATTTGCTGCTTCTGACTTTAACTATTGTTGAGATATACTTTTCATTCTTAGAGGTACTGAGGATTGTGTTTTGGAGTGTTTTCCTAAGAAATTGGTGTTTTTATCTTAGAAGTGGGTGGTTTTTTGGGGTGGGTTACTAACACTTCTCTGTCAAGTCAGGCAGAGGTGTTTTAAGCCTTATAGAATTATACAGGTTTTGACATAGCATCAGGTGTATGATGGGAGTGGGAGGCTCCCCTAGGACAATTTTAAGTTAAGGACATTTAGTTGAGCTATTGCACCTGTGTCTGAGATGGGACAGTCCTATTTGGACAAGCATCTTGTTATAAGAGGAAGTTCTTAACAGCATTAACCACATTTTCAACTGCTAGGTGCATATCAGGGGTTGTGCAGAAGTACTACCTTCTCCAAGATGTTCTTTCATGTGAAGATTACCTTTCTCTGAGAAGCTCTCTTTCTGCCTAACCATCCCCTTACTACCTTCTCTATCAATTTGTATTTATTATTTACATTTCCAGTAATTTATATGCTGAATAGCTATAACTTAACTTATAACATTGACTTAAGTCACTATAAGACAATGAATTTATTTTCAAAATGTGATCCTGGCATATTTTTCTAGGTATAATTCCACCCCCAGAAAAATGACAACATTCAATTTCTAGTACTGATATCTCAAGAATTATGTTCATTTGACAAATAAAATGTGTAGTATAATTATTCAAGAATGTGTTTAAAAATTTAAATTAACAATTTGGAATTATTATGATAATTTATTCCTTTTATTATGAGATTAACATTTATAGTCCTTTCTGTTTTTGAAGAATGTATTTATAAACTGAGTGTTACTTCTTTGATTGATCTAAGAATTTTTCCAGATACGTATTATCTCTTACATTTGTTTTATGGTTGTATTTGCTAGAATCAATTTAAAATATCTATATTGGCTGTCATATGAGTAATTATTTTTAATTTACTATTTATATTTTATTAATATAATCATTTTTATCACAAGAATATAATTATATTTGTTATGATGCAATATGTTGTTTAACATTTCTTTAGTCAATTATAAATTCACACAATGAAAGATCAAGTAATACATGTTAATAAGTTAAACTTATTTTACTTTTCTATAGTAAAGTGTGATTCAGTTATCAACTATAACTCAATTCAAACTTTCTAGGTGTTTGTGTGATATTTTTTGATATTACATTTTTACATATTCTGTTTGACATTCTGCTTTTCTCCACCAGCTGTTATAGTTTCACTCGGTGTACATGAGTTAATAGTGTATTATTTCAAATGTTTTAACTTTTTGCTTTATGATACATACCATCAAAACATTTCTTGTTCACTATTTAAAATATTTGTTTGTTTTTGCTTGATAGTTTTTATATATACACAATAATATGTGCACTTATATCGTATGCACTCTATGAATATATTTACATATTTAAACATAACAATATACAAATAAAAAGAAAACCAAAATATATGTCTATCAAAGTTAATTTAGGAAAATAGTGTAGACATATTTCACCGTATTTTAATATGCTTTTATTTAGTCTGTAACTTTAACATATGTAAGAGTCAAGGTATTTTATTATTAATATCAATTATTAATATCAATTATCTCTTACAAATTATAATCAACATATCAGAAATTGATTAAAATGATTACATTGCTAGAAATAAAAAATATAGAAGCAAAATATAACATATTGAATATGACCAAAAATATTAAGTCAAAAGAAAAAGAAAAAAAGTAATAATTAATATAAATGTAATTTATATCTTCTAGCATGGGTAATCTACAGAAATATAAAAAGATAAACTGTAAAAAATGTAAAATAAAACTAGATATATATTCTTCTATAGTCTCAAGAGGCATAAACAAATAACTAATGAAAACAACTGCATATGATAAAAATATTTAAGACAAACTGTTTAAAAAGCAGATTTTTGAAACAGTATTTTTTAAGGGAAACACATAATTGATCAAACTAAATTTAGACTAACAGATGCTTTAAACTAGTATACAATTCACACCTAACATTCACTTTTATGACACAACAATCATACTATAGGAATACATTATAATAACATGTCAAATATTTCTGTTCTGTTTTCTTATGAATTTATTATATAGGTCACTGAGGATTACTATGTTCTACTCTTATGTTTGTCACAGTTTGTTTAATGAAGTATGAATGCCTGACCTAAATGTCAACTTATGAACTAATTTAGTGAAAATGATTTCTTTATGCTCCATGACAAATGACTGTACCAATCAGTTTTTTCTTGAGGCATATAGACATGGTAGCTAAAGGAATATTGTAACATGACATTTGTAGCCAGTAATGAAGGAGCAATGACGAAGGTAGCATACTTAGTAAAAACAATAACATGATAAAATAGCAAGCATTTGTTCCTGTGTCCTGAATAATCCCTATGCTTTGAGTGGCTTTGTGTTACATGTATGACATGTTATGGTAAGAAGGGCAAATAAATAATGAATAAACATGTATCAACTAAAAATGACAGACCACAAGGCTTATACACAACTGAGTATGAATTTTTTTTTCATTTTTTTCTTATATGCCATAATACCATACTTTGTGATGATATATCTTAGATAATTGCTTATATTCTATTGTGAAATACATTCTCACCACTTAGTACCAATGTAAAACTTCAAAAAATACATGACTGTTTACATTTTTAAAAATTCATAAATTGAATATAACTATGTTGAGGTAAGTTAAACACATAATTCAGCTATTATACATATATATATTACTTAAATGCATTCATGAATAGTACATACATCAGTATTCTGGAAAAAATAAATGAGAAAAAGGTTAGTATTTTAGACAATTTACAAATATAAAGAGTACTTACAAATTTAATTTTTCAATAAGAAAACAGGAAATGGAAAAGTATATTGTAGACACAAAATATGAAAAGATACTCCACCTATAATTTTTGAGTAAATAAGAGAGTAATAATAAAACTATTACAGAAAGGTGCTTTATGCGTAATACACACACTACATGTAAGAGTGTTTTATGCATAATACACATACTACATGTAAAATTTACTCCATTTTCAAGTTTTGATTTTTCTTATATTTTCACATATTCTAAAGGTAACAAAGTTTTTTCAGAGAATATGCCGGTTACATAAATAAGCAAAATCAGGTGACTGTAAGTAGGCAGCTGTAAAGATTGTGACAAAGTGGAAAGCTTCTGTCTTAATTGTTGCCTTGTAGACACTAAGCTTTATAGTTATTAGTTTGTGTATAAAATCTCACAGAATTAGAAAATCTATATTTTATTCAAACATCCAAATTTTGTCTTTCAACAAAATAATCAGTTCAAATACTGAGCAGGACAAAAGAAAACACTGTTTGTTGAGCATAATTGATTTGTAGCATCTGATTCTCGAAATAAATTTAGTTGATCATAAGTATACTGCAATGTTCTATGACATGATTATATTACAAACAACAGAGAGAAAGTTTTCTTGATTATTATGTTATTTTAATAATGATAGATTAAATAATTATGCATATATAAACAAAATGTTAAGGAACAGTCAACATGACATAACGGAAACTCAGAAAATAAAGTTGTAATATGAGTACCTGATATAATAGGGATAATAAAAATGATTTCTTTGGAATTTACTTTTCATACCTAAAAGTGGAGGAGTTGAACATCAAGTCTAATTTCAATTTTCAAATTTTATGATAAAAACTATAGTATTAAAATTTATGTTCAATTAATAGGGTTTCTACTAAAAATAACTAAAAACCAAAATCCTTTAAGGCAACTACTACTTATTATTTGTTGTTGTATTTTTGAAATCAAGTATTGCATTCTTGAAAGGACGATTTGCTTCATATTGTTAAAACATTTATTGATATGTTTTAAAGCTAAATTTTGAATTGACATAAAACTATATATAGGAATTTGAAGGATCGTATATATTTATCTGTATCATTCTTATTAAAGATTGGTTTTATATAAGGAGAAAATATTCTGCAAAGATTTGTTTTTTTACTCAAATGTCATTGATATCCATCCTAGCTCACAGTATTGTACTATGTATGGTGTTTAATATGAGTGTAAAATAGAGTCTAAAAACAAAATCTATACTTAATTATTTTTGAAGAAATTTTTTAAAGTAATTTTATAAACAAATCAGCAAAAATTATTTCTGTTTTGAAAATATCCTATTGTAAGAAAAGAATGTATTTTTTATTTTAAATTAAAAATTTAATGATCTTGCATGTCAAATGGGGAAACCTTCTGTCCCTGAAATGTTTCCTACCAAAGATGGCATAAAGATTAATGACAGAAAATGCTAGATGAATGGGTATCATAAAAGCTGCCAAAACTTTGAATCCTTTGCCAGTTGAATTTTATCTTACATGTCTCTTGGTGTAGTTATTCATTATTAATGCAAAAAACTGTTATTTCATTTATGAATAATTTAGCAAGCACAGAATGGGTGATGGGAAGTTGAGAAAGAAAAGATGCCATTTTCTCTGATCCAAGTTGTGCACATGAGAGCACAGTGACAAATGTTACTGTCAACAATGTGTTCAATAGATTGCTTTGAAAATTTTTTATTATTCTGTGATTTTAAAAAATTGAGAAAATTTATAACTTAACTGCTTAAGATGGTTTACTTTTTTTTAATCTCTGAATTTTTCTGTTATGTAAATGAACAACTATGACAGAGTAAATGGCATGTAACTTTGTGTTAGGAATGGCTCCTGTGGAAAAAATTTACATATATTAATCCATATATTAATAACTTGGTATACATTACTAAAGGGTGTCCTTAAATTTGCATTTCTGGTTTGTTAATGTGTTATACATGAAGATAGTATATGTGAGAAGTATATGCTGATACGCTTTAGTGTATGCCTACATCTAGTGTGTTTAGTGTAAAATTAAGTTAATGTCTAAATCTAATGTGTGGTTTAAAATGAAGATGAGTAAACAATCAAAATCTCTTTCACAAAAAATAATAATGCTTTCTTTGTTTATGACCTCCATAGCAAAATTGTTTCCAATATGACTAAAAATGGACCTTATGTTAATTTATTATATTCTATAAATATAATTTTATTTTTTTTTAAGAAAGCAGGATTTATTGAGGACAGAAAAGCTCACACACTGGAAGGGGACCCAAAGGGTTTGCCCCTATAAATATAATTTTAATGAAACATTAATAAAACATTAATATTATGAAACTTAGATTTCTGATTCTGGTAACATTGGTCTTCAAATTAAGACCAATCTTTTTTGCTGAGACCACTTCAAAAAATCTGAATAAAATTTAATGAAATAACATTTACAATACAAATGGACTATAACAAAAGTAAATTATTAAGACAATTTGAAAAAATGAGAACAGCTTGTATATAATACTATAATATCGCATCAATATTAATTTTGAACTTTGATAATTGTTTTGTGGTTTTGTAACCTACTCCTTATTTTGAAAATTTATTTATTTTAGTATTTACCATACATTTTAGGTATGTGTGCAAGTGAATATAAATATAAATGAGAGAGAACTAAGGATAAAGGAAACAAATTATAAGTCAATAGAGTAAATTGATATTTTGAGGCCTAGTCATATGATATTTATTCAGAAATTACTTTTGTAATTATATTAAAATGATTTTTCTAATAAAATATTTTACAATTGGGAAAATATCAGCGATACAATTTTAAGTAAAATATACTTTAATTATTTCATAAAATGTTTCAGGTTTTTTAATAATGGTTCATAATTTTTATATATTACATGATAATAAAAATAAAAAACTTTTGTCATCAAATTTTATAATGATTAAAGTAACAAAATCAATTTGCTTGCAAGTGAAATATGACGTGTATATCTTATACTCAATGACAATTTTAAGCAATTAAATTGCTTTTTTTATACCCTTCATATGCTCAATTCTCTAACTAACCTTTTCTTTATTTCTAGTGTTAGCTGATTTTAGATTTATGTATCTTTTTATGTGCTTACCCTATACCTAATGTTCTCTGTCAAATTATTTACAAATGTTAATATTCCACTTTAGATTCGACAATATTTTAATTTAAATCAGATTTACTTTTTATTTATTTTCCATTTCACTACATATTTTTACTTTGGGGATCAGATTAAATTTTACAAGCCAAACTCAATCAACAAAATTACAACAAAAATATTCAAAATATAAGATATTTGATTAAATTAATAAAATTGCGTGTAGAAAACACATGATCCATAATTAACTACAATCAATTTAATTTAACTCAGTATTTTTCTATGTGTGTTTTCTGTTATTGTTCACATTAAATAAAAGTAAAATGTCTTACATAGCTTGGTATACAACAAACATGGACTCCAGAATTAACTAAGACTTGACAAAATTTGTGCTACAAGCCATCACAGTATTTTGTACAGAGACAATGATATAAATTTGTTGTAAAGGAAAGAAAAAATATTACTTTAGTTTCTTCCTGATTTATCTTGTAAAGCATCAGTCTAATTTTTGCTGCATTCTCCCTGTCTTGAAAAACCCCAACAATGGATCATGGATAATTGGGGAGTAAGGAGCCAGGGATCTCATTACACTCAGAAAGGACTTCTTCCTCAAGAATCTTATTTTACTGTCACTTCCACAACTCTTAAATACAATTAAAATTGTGATTTTTTTTGTAATTTACCTGACATTTCTGTATTACAGCAGAATTACTAGCGTGTTGCTGTCCTTTTATATCCTTTCCAGAGGTCAAGTTTAATTACATTTTACATGTGTATGTTTGGGAGTAAATCTACCATTTTATTTTTTTCTTATTTGACATCCTTGTTATGTGTTTATTTATCTTTCGAGTTTATGTTTTTGAGAAATTTTAATTATCTCCAAAATTTGTTTAGCGTTTATGTTTTTTAACAATTATTTCAGTGTTTGCGTTAGAAATTACATTTTTTTGTTGTTGTTGTTTGTTTGTTTGTTTTTGAGTTGGAGTATCACTACATTACCCAGGCTAGAGTGCAGTGGCACTAACTGCATTTTGATGAAGGGCAAAATATACATTTTCCAGAAAATAAAAAGACTTTAGAACACTTCAACTATACATAGCACCCCCTTGACTTACATGCTTATAGCATAATACTATTAGTCTTCTTTTTCCACTTTAGTGTACCATTCAGTTATTTTTTGGAGTGTCTCCCAATTCTTTGCCCATTTTTAATAAGATTTTATGTCTTATTATATTTTATGTCTTCTGAATTTTAAGAAAGTTTATGTACACTAAAGACAAGTCCTTTATTAGATATAAGTTTTGTGAACATGCGTTCAGTGTTACTATTCATTTTAATAATGTTTGACAAGGTCAAAACATGTTAATATTGAAATGCAGTTCAATGAGTAAATTGTTCATATCATGATTTATATTTTTGATATCCTATATATCAATATTTACTTGTTTAAGTGTTTCAACAATTTGTTTAAAAACTATTTTTCATTGAATAATTTTAAAACTTTTGTTAAAAATTATTTGACATTATCTGTGTGAGATTATTTTTGGATTCCATATTTTTTCCATTAGTGTTTGTGTCTATCTGTATACTAATGTCAGACTTTGTTTTTTACTTTATGATGAATATTAGTGTCAGGCAGAATGAATTTTTAAACATTATTCTTTTTTCAATAGTATTTTTTTATTTGTTTAATTAGATTAAATTATCCCTGAGGCTTCTTCTGTACATTGATTTCATAAGTAAGGAACTGAAACTTATCTTAGTACATAAACAAATTGAAAGCCTAATTTAAAGTATACCTTTGTAACAAAAATCTGATTTTCAGCAAATCATAGCAGCCAAATCTCTGCCAATCATATGCTGCCAGTTGAAGAGACCATGGACAAATAAAGAAAACCACAGCTGTAACCAATCAAGTTATTTCTGTACTTCAATTCTATTTTTCTGTCCATAAATACTGCCTGCATACTTTTCAGAGTGGAGCTCTCTGAACCTCTTCTGGTTCTGAGGGCTATTGGATTAACAAATTTTGTTTTGCTCAATTAAACTCTAAGCTTAATTTATCTAATGTTTTACTTTTACAGATATTCTAAAGATTTTTTTTTGCAATCTGTATAGAATTTAGATTGATAACTTTAACATCTACAGCAACTTATATTTAGTAACTTGCTAAAATTATTTTAGGGATCATTTTGACTCTACAAGCAATTTAAATGATCTGTCATCTTAACAATATCTTACATTCCATGAAGTAGTCTCTTATGACCATCTTAGAAGTCGTTTCCATTTTATAGGTTTTGCAAATGTTTTATTAATTTAGTTTCTAAGCACTTCATGGTTTCATGTATAATTGTAAATTATATTTTAATTCAATTTTGATATACCACCAGTATATAAGAATATGATTGGTTTTCATGTAGTGGTCTTATATTTTGAGATATTGTTATACTCACTTATGAGTTCTACTATCATTTTAGTAGTTTTTAGCATTGTCAGCATACATGGCCTTGCTGTTTGCAAATATTTTAGTTTCTCCTCTAGATCTTTATGTTTATTTTTCTTCTTTTTATGCCCCGTCAAGATTCTCATCCATGACAATATTTGAAAAAGCTCTCTTTTATTTTGAGTTTTATAAGTTTCTATGAAGGTATTTTAAAAATTTTTTATTGTAATTTTTTAAAATTATTATAAGAGGTCCAAATTTGTCAAATGACTTTGCACCTTCTACTCAATTCATTTTATTTTATTTTAAATTTAGTCTGTTAACACCTTGATTGTCAATTCGTATGCCTCTCCTTAATTCCTGAGATAAAACAAAATTTGAATCATTATATACTGTTTTTATTTTATGTATTGATTTGTTAAATTTGACAAAATGTTGTTACTATCTGGGTCTATTTTCATTTTAATATATTTTAATGCCTTTTCTTGATTTCGATGTTGAATCAGAACATATTCCAATTATTTTAATTCTCTTTGTTCTTTTCTATTTTCTTGAACAGTTTGTAAATTTTTTCGGTTATTTTTCTTTTTCTTTTCTTTTTTTTTTTTTTTTTTGAGTCGGAGTCTCACTGTCACCCAGGCTGGAGGGCAGGGGCACACACATGGCCACCACAACCTCGACCTGTTGGGTTCAGTTGATCCTTCAGCCTTAGGCTTCCAGTTAGCTGAGACTACAAACACGTGGCACTATGCCCAGCTACTTTTTTTGATTTATTGTAGAGATGAGGTCTCGCTATATTGCCCAGACCGGTCGCGAACATGTGGGCTCAGGCAATCCTCTCACCTCAGCCTCCCAAAGTGCTGGGATTCAGGCTGAGCCACGGTGCCCAGCCAGGAGGAACAAATTAAACCCAATTTAAGCAGGAAGGAGAATATAATAGACCTAAGAAAGGAAAGAAATATAGTAAAGAAAACTATAAAAAGGCATATACTTTCAAGATGTCAATAAATTTGATACATTTCTTTCCAGCATGCCACTGCATTCCGGCCTGAGAAACAACTCAAAAAATAATAATACATAAATAAAAATTTGTTCCTCCTTTCTTAGTTTCTTAAAGAAAAAGCTGAGATTATTAATGTGAAATCTTCCTTCTCTTTTAATATAAGCATTTAGCATTACTATTTTTCCTTTGAGAATTGGTTTTTATGCTTTCCATAAATGATATATTTTTATTTTTAATCATCTCAAGTTAAATTTAATTGTGCTTTTTATAACAATTTTTAGAAGTATTACATGTATATTACTAACTGTAACTAAATCTATTAGTATATAACAAACTTTGCAAAGAGGATTTCATTATTAATTTCTAACATTTTTGTAGAAGACATAGTATTATTCAATTTTTTAATATATTAGGACTTGATTTATGGCCCAGAATATATTCTATATTGCTCATGTCCTTTTGAACAGAACACGTTTTTCATCATTGTTGCATGGAGTATATATTTTTATATAAATACCAATAAAGTAAAGTTGTTTAAGAGTCTTGTCCTAATCTTCCATATTTGTATTATGTATGCATTTTTACAATTTTATTTACAATAGTTACTGATATTAGTATTGACATTTCCAACAATAATTTTAGGTTTCTCTAAGTTTTCATACATTGAATCGTAAATTGCTTCATGCTATTGGGTACATAGCATTTAAGATTTTTTACATTTTTGATAAATGAACCACTGCATTTTGTAAATTAATATATTTTAATTTTTGAGAAATTTTAGTTCTGTGGAAACATTGAGCGAAAAGTATAAAGATTTCTCACATAGTTCTTCATTGCTTTCCCACCATTTCCTTAATTTTAACAGTAACACTTGAAATTAGTAGTGACATTTGTTATAATTGGTAAGTCAATACATGTATATTATTGTTACCTAAAAAACATAGATTATATTATGGTTCAAATTGTATGTATTATATATTTATATATTTTTAATTTGACAAATATCTTAAGACATGTATTTATCACTACAGTGTCAGGCACATTAGTTTCATTGCTTCCCCAAATCCCTTGTGTCCCACATATTCATTCTCCCTTCTTCTCCCCAAACTTCTGGCAATCATAGGTTTTTTTTTGCTGTCATCATGGCTTTACCTTTTCAAGAATTTAATGCAGTTGAAACTATACAATATGTAGACTATTAATTTTTTCCACTTACTAATATGCATTTAAAGTTTCTCCATGTATGTTCATGGTTCTATAGTACATATATTTTATCTCTGAATATTATTCTATTGTATGGATGCATCATTAATTGTTTATCCATTCTCCTTTTGAAGAACTCCTTGGTTACTTTCATGTTTTGGAAATAATGATTAGAACTGCTACATAGTGTATGAACAGGTTTTTCTGTAAACATAAGTATTTAACTCATTCACATAAATATCAAGGCACATGACTGCCAGACCATGTGGTAAAATTATGTACTATTTTGCATTTCCACTAGCAATGAATGGGAATTCCTGTCTTCCACATTTTTAAGAGCATTGAGTATTGAGAGTATTTTGGATTTTAGCCATTTTAATTGGTGTCTACATATATATCATTGCTGTATTAACATTCCTTGAAAACATGTTTAATTTCTTTTCTTACTATTTGTTATTTGTATATCTTCTTTGTTAGGTGTTTGTTCATATGTTTTTATCCATTTTAATTGTTTTTTCAAATATGGCTGTTTTAATTTTTTTGTATATTTTAGGTATCAATCAATTATCAGGCATGAGTTTTGTAAAATATTTTCTCCAAAAATGTAGCTTGCCTTTTCATTATCTTAAAAGTGTCATTCACATAGCAGAAGTTTATGATATTTATTAATTCAAGTTTTCTATTTTTTTCTTTCACCAATAATGATTTTTATGTTGTATCTACAAAGTCATCACCAAAATCAAGGTTACCTAATTTTTTTTTCTTTTTTATTTTCTAAGAAATTTTTATGGTGTTGTTACACATATAGGTCTATGATTTATTTTGATTTAGTATTCGTGAAAAGTATAAGATGTTGTCTAAATTTATGTTTGATAAGAATGTCCAGTTTTTCTGATATTGTTTTTTCAAGAAACTCTCATTTCTTCAATTCTTTGCTATTTTCTCAAATATCACTTGAATATATTTATGTGAGAATATTTCTGGACACTCTGGAACTCTATTCTGTGGCATTGATCTGCTTTCCTAATCTTTCATGAATAATTGCACTGTTCTGATTACCACAGCTTTGTAGTAAGCCTTGATTTTGGCTAGCATCTGTCTTATAAGTTTACTTTTCTTTTTGAATGTTGTTCAGTCAATTCTGGGTGTTGTTTGGAAAAAATTATCATCTTGACAATGTTGTATTATCTTATCCAGTACATGGAATGTATTTTCATTTATTTAAATGTTCCTTGATTCATTTCATCAACGTTTTATAGTACTTCTTATATAGATCTTATACATATTTTGTTAGATTTATACCTAAACATTTAATTTGATATTAATGAAAATTGTGTTGTTTTTAATGTCATATAATTGCTTTTCATTGGGTAGATATCCACTAGTGGAATTGTTGAGTCAAATGGTAGCTCTATTTTTATTTCTTTGAGAAATCTTCATATTGCTTTTTATGTACTAAATTACATTTTCACCTACAGTGTATCAGCCTTCTATTTGCTAAAATTGTGTTTTTGACAGCAACATGGAAAAACTGAAGAACATTATTTTAAGTGAAATCACTCAGGAAAAGTAAATACCACATCTCACTTATAAGTGGGAGTTAGTACTGTGTACACATGAATGTCAAATATGGGTTGATAGAAAACTGAGATTTAGAAGGAGGGGGGGAGATTGAATAATGGGAAAATATTTAATGTGTACAAAATATATTATTGGGGTGATAGATACATTGAAATTTCTGACTTTGCCACTATGTGATACAATCATGTAATAAAATTACACTTGCACTAGATACATTTATACAAATAAAAAATTCAAATTTTTATTGTTCATTGGCAGTATATAAAAAATGATTTTTTATATTAACCTTTTATCTTGCAACATTGTTTTAATTGCTTATTGGTTCCAGTTTTCTGTTGATTTTATTGGTATTATGTACATAAACAGTCATGATATATGTGGACAATTTTATTTGTTCCTTCCCAGTGAACACGTTTTTTTATTTATATTGCTTTTATTATTGCTTTAGCTAAAACCCTTAGTACATTGCTGATTAGCAATAGTGAGTGTGGACATGGTTATCTTGTTTCTGACAATAGCCAGAAGGCAACTATTTCCATTAAGTATAATGTTAACTGTATTTATTTAGAAAGTGCTTTTAAAAATCAGATTGAGAATTTTTTTCTCTATTTCTAGCTTGTTGAGGTATAATATTTTAAATAATGAATAAGTATTAAATTGTGTCAAATTTTTATCTATCTATATGATCATACAAATATCTTCTTTAGTCTGTTGATTTGATGCATTACCTAAATTTGATTTTTAGACATTGGTCAAGCCTTTTATCCCTGAAATAAATACTATTTGTTTTAGGTATATAATTATTCTGATATAATATTTAACTTGATTTTGATAATATTGTGTTGAACAATTTTTAATCTATGTTCATTTTAGATATTTGTCTGCAGTTTTTTTTTTTTTTTTTCTGGTAATGTTTTTGTCCACTTTTGATATTAGGGTAGTGCTGACCTCATAAAAAAAGGTAGAAAGTATACCCTCTAATGCAATTTTCTGGAAGATCTTGCAAAAAATTGTTACAATTTGTTTTTTTACATGTTTTCAATCTTGACATGAGCACTTTCTCTCTTGGAAGCTTATTAATTATTATTATTATTCTTAGTTAGACTATTGCTCTTTGTGCAATTTTTGGTATTTTATAACTTTCAAGAAATTTATTCATATAGTATAGATGATCAAGTTGTGTGCATAAGGTTGTTCCTAATAATTCTTTATTATCATTTTAGTGTCCATGGAATCAGAATTGATAGTCTTCTTTCACTGTTGATGCTAGTGCTCTCTCTCTCTCTCTCTCTCTCTCTGTTAATTGACATAGAAGTTGATCAATTTTATTAAATTTTTCAGTGAAAAACTTTGGGTTCCATTAATTTTCTTTACCTTTCATGTTTTCAATTTTATTGCTATCTAATCTAGTTTTATGTATTTTTATTTTTTCTATTTACTTTAGATTTATTTTTGTTCTATTTTTCTAACATGGAAGCTTAGATTATTGATATTAGATCTTTTCTTTTTAGTACATGTGTTAGATTTTCCTCTAAGCATTACTTTACTGCATTACATGAGCTATGATAAATTGCATTTTTATTTTTCAAAGATTTGTTAGTTTTTGTTGAGTCTTTTTATTTGAATTGTTCGTTTATTTGAGAGTGTGTAGTTTCTATGGTTTACATTTGTTATGGTGAATTGCATGTTCCAGAACTGATCTATCTTGTTTTCATGTGAGCTTGAAAATAGTATGTATTATGTTGTTCTTAAAGTGTTATATTGATATCAGTTAGATGCAGTTGATTACTAGTGCTGTTCAGATCAACAATGTCCTTACTAATTTCTGCCTACTGGATCTCTAAATTACTGCTTGTGGTGTAGCAAGGGCTCCAACTAGTAAAAGTGGAATTGCATATTGCTCAATGCTTTTCTATTAATTTTTATATTTGAGTACGTTGAGGATATGATATCAGGTGCATACACATTAAGAATGGCTTTGTCTTCTTGGTGAACCAATCCCATTATCATTATGTAAAACAATTTATTTATTTGTTTTCTTTCTATTTTTCTTTCTTTTTTATATATATATTTCTTTTAAACAACAGATTTTTGAATTTTATTTTTTAATTCATTCAAGTATTTTTTTTTTCAATAAGCAAGTTTAGGCTGTTCACATTTACTATTTGATACATTATTTATCCTTAAGCCCAAGTAAATTTATCTTTATTATAGTCATTTCTTGCTTTCTCTTTTTACTTCTGTGGCTTCTGTGGTGGATTTTATTTTTTTATTTTTAATTTTTTT
>CAUYQG010020536.1:0-19991 GCA_963574415.1 Tarsius wallacei | reverse complement strand
GCAGATGCTGCATTTATTTTAAAGCATCTGGTCAGTATATAAGGCTACAATTATGGCAAACCCCTTTCGTATTAAAAATCAGAAAAAAAAAAAAAAATCAATGAAGGAGGATAAGAAATGTGTAGGGGGCTGGGATCAGTGGCTCAGCCTGTAATCCCAGCACTTTGGGAGGCCGAGGTGAGTACCTTGCCTGAGTCTGCGGGTTCGAGACCAGCCCGGGCAATGTGGAGAACTCGTCTCTACAATAAAATAAAAAAATAGCACGACATGGTAGCACACGTTTGTAGTTCCGGCTACCCGGAAAGCTGAGGCGGAAGGATCACCGGAGCCCAGGAGGTCGATGCTGGGATGGCCGTGGGCGTGCGTGCTACTGCACTCCAGCCTGGGCAAAGGAGTGAGATTCCAACTAATAAATAAATAAATAAATAAATAAATAAATAAATAAATAAATAAATAATGTGTAGGGGAAGGTTGTAATATTAAATAAGATGGTCAAGAAAGACCTTGATGAGAAGTGACATTTGAATAAAGGCCTGAGGGTGTCAGCTATGAAAAAATCTAATGAAAGAGTATCACAGACCGGGCGCAGTTGCTCGAGCCTGTAATCCCAGCACTCTGGGGGGCGGAGGCAAGAGGATTGCCTGAGTTCAGGGGTTCGAGACCAGCCTGGCCACTTGGCGAGACCTCATCTCTACAATAAATCAAAAAATTAGCCGGACGTGGTAGCGCGCGCCTGTAGTTCCAGCTACTTGGAAGGCCGAGGCGGAAGGATCGCCAGAGCCCAGCAGGTCGAGGCTGCGGTGGCCGGGAGCGGCCACTGCACTCCAGTCTGGGTGACAGAGTGAGACTCCAACTCAAAAAAAAAAAAAAAGGGATATCACAGGCAAAGGTAATAACCACATGTTAAGGCCTTGAAATTGGGTGAGTGGCCGGTGAGTAGAGTGGGAGAGAGGGGAAAATAGAGGGACATGAGGTCAGCAGAGTGAGAGGAAAAGAACATTTTTTACAACTATGAAGGGGCCATCATAAAGTTTTTGTCTTTGTATGTGACTGGGATGGGAAGCCATTGCAGGGTTTTGAACAGAGGAGTGACATGATATTTCTTCTGTTTTTTTAAAAATTCCAGTTTTTGAGTCAAGATCTCACTCTGGTGTCTAGGCTAGAGTGCAGTGGCATGATCATGGCTCACCACAGCCTTGACTTCCTGGGCTTAGACAATCCTTCTAACTCAGCCTCCTGAGTAGCGGGTACTACAGGTGCACACCACTACACCCGGGTTATGATGATGATGATGATGATGATTTTTTTGTAGAGATAAGGTCTCACTATATTTCCTTGGCTGTTCTCAAACTCCTGGGTTTAAGCAATCCTCCCGCCTGGGCTTCCCAAAGTGCTGGGATTATAGGCATGAGCCATCGCGCCTGGCCTTGACTTCTGTTTTAGTCATTCTGGCTGCTATGATGATAACAGACTGCAGGGGGCAAGCGTGGAAGCAGGAAATAGACCAGTTATGTGCTGTTGTAATAGTCCAGGTTAGAGATGATGGTATTCTGGAACAGGACAGTGCAAAATGGTTAGGTTTGGAATATATTTTGAAGGAGCACAAATAGATATAGAATTTGAGAAAAATAGAGATATCAAAATTGTCAAATATTCTACATATTTTCAAGTTATTCCTCACTGTGTACAGTATGCATTAGAAAAATTTCTAGAAAATTGTAACTGATTTACATTTGAAATCTATCAGAGTAATTTCTTTTTCTTTTTCTTTTTTTTTCTTGAGTTGGAGTCGCACTCTGCTACCCAGGCTGGAGTGCGGTGGCATGCTCATGGCCACCGCAGCCTCTACCTGCTGGGCTCAGGTGATCTTTCTGCCTCAGTCTTCCAAGTAGCTGGAACTACAGGTGCACATCACCATGTCCAACTAATTTTTTGATTTGTTGTATAGACGACGTCTCACCAGGTTGCCCAGGCTGGTCTCGAACCCCTGTGCTCAGGCAATCCTCTCACCTCGGTCTCCCAAAGTGCTGGAATTTCAGGTGTGAGCCACCACGTTCACCAGACTAATTTCTTATTAAGAGAAACACACTGTGAAACCATAAGAAGAGACTTTTTAAAATAAATAATTTGCCCACTCTCTAATTTTTGATGTCATTGTTTATATGTTACTGAGTTTTCTAAAGGCTAACCTGCCTGATTTTGCATGAAACATAAGGTCCTTTTAATTTCTTCAATGCTTTTTGTAAATCAGAAACTTTTTTGAATGGAATTATAGAACTCTATTCTCAGTGGCAGAGCTGCAGTTCAAGTATACCCATATTTTATACAGGATAGCATAGAAAGAGCCTAGCTGGTTGCTTAGGCTGTATCTTACAGTGTCTATGTGTAGTGGGGAGGGAGTCATACAGTACGGAATCTACTTATCAGAGATCTGGGAGGCAATGTTCACAATGAAAAACATTACTGCCAGATAAAAGTTTACTTTAGTATAGAGATAGAATGAACTAAATAGTCAGCCGGGCATAGTGGCTAATGCCCATAATTCTAGCACTTTAGGAGGTCAAGGTGAGGTGGGTGGGGTTGAAATTGCTTGATCCCAGTAGTTTGAGACCAGCCTGGGCAACAGAATGAGACTTTGTCTCTACAAAAAAATTTAAAAATTAGCTGGGTGTGGTGACAAATGCCTGTAGTCCCAGCTACTCGAGAGGCTGAGGCGAAAGGATAGTTTGAGCCCAAGAGTTTGAGATTATGATAAGCCATGATGGTGCCACTGAACTCCAGCCTGGGCGACAGAGTGAGACCCTGACTCATTAAAAAAATAAAGAACTAAGTTATCTTAATGGGCTAGTATAATCCAACTGAAATCATCAGATGCATCCATTGCCTCTGTAAGATAGAGTTATGAAGAATGGAATCTTCTTTCTTGTAGGGCATTGGAGAAATGGACAAATTGTTATGCTCTGAGTCCCTTATTTTAATCGCTCTGTTACTCATCAAAATTTGTTTTCCATTTCCTTATGATAGACCGATTATAGGTCATTGTTATATTTAAAATTATGTCTTCTTTTAAAGAAGGTGACTTTGACTTAGAAAATCCCTAGTCAAATTGATAACATGCTCAGGGATCTTCTCTTACATGGGCTATTTTCCTGAGCATATTTTCCCAGGTGGTTAATTTTATCCACTTGGTTTTGATTTATTTAAATTTCCAGTTCATATTGTATAATTCTTGACCTTATCTAAAAATTTTGAGAGTGTAATGTATTTTGAGCTTGTAGTTCTGTTAGCTGATAAAATTCACATGGAGACATTTATTCTTCTAAATGATATATGATGCTTTTTACTCTTCATATTCTTAATTTTAGTTAAATGCATCCTGAGTTTCTGCCAGGTCTCACCCACACTAAGGTATATTCAAAAGCTGTTCCTCTGGGATTAATCACGTCTCACTGGCTTCACTCACTGATTAAAGGCCGAGTAATGGTCAGTTGCTTTCAAGTGACCAATTAGGTATTTTCATGCATTTAACCAATTTCATAAATTGTAATATGAAACCTGCCAAGGAGGAATTATAAGCAGGAACCAAGACAGATTTCTTTAGTGCCAACCCATTGAATTAAATCTTCTTACCTTAATTTAGTTATCTTCTTACTGCTAAAAGGATAACCATAAACTCAAGAAGTTTTGAAGTTAAAAATACAACCATGTTACATTTCTTTAAAATAAACAACAAAAAACCAAAATGGCCATTTGAGGACATCAATAGAAATTCTTTCCCATTTTCTTTTATTTACACTTTTGTGATTACACCATTAAATATACAATTATTTTGTGAGACCATTTTAGATTTTCAAATGCTTTTATGTTTTTACTTTTTCTATCCTAAGCACTAGCTGTACTGTGCAATACTTGAAAATTTATATTGCCACGGATTAAAACAAAATTTGGCTAGTTTATATATGTAGATCCCTCTAACAATATGTTTCTAAAGGTTTAGAATGATTTTAACTTGTTTTGAAGTTTAGAAACTGAACATTACCTAAGTACTGTGGCTGACTGACCATTATATTTTAATGTGCAAGCCTTTTAATGATGAATCTCCAAACCACTCTATGGGAGTTACCATGGACACTAAGAGGCACTCCACTGCTAAATCAGATGGACGGAAAAACATGGTTCTTTTAATATATTTCAGGTATCTGCAGATGTCCAGAATTGGTTCTGTTACAAATAAATGGGATTTAGCCTTAATTTATCAGAGATTCTTCTGGCAGCATTTCAGCTACACATTTTTGTTTTATTCTCTTCTGTGTTCTGCCTCAGTCCATATTTCATTTTTGTTAAAGACCTTACAGTACAGACACACAATAATTTCCTAAATGTTAGTTAGTTCTGACAATAAGGCCTATATTCAGGATTGTACTGGCAGATAAGGAAAGGAGAGATTTACTTAGTTTGTCTCCTCCTTGGAGACTTCGTAAATCTTGGAGAGAAAGACTTCTTTCTGCTTACACCCTCTCATTTGGTAAGTATAATCCTGCATGCTTTCTTCTTGTATTTTGTGGTTATTGGTATACATACTCTAAAACAATGAATTTAAAATCTATTTATGTTCTTGGGTGGATCTTCTTTGATAGAGCTTCATTATGTAATCCAGTTGATACATTTGCGAAACCTATTCTCTATGAAAAGGTTGGGTGTATTAGGGCAATATAATTGTGCTATTATTTTTACCATTATATGTATTTTGTTTTTCAAAATCTCTTTTGACCAAAGGTTACAGAATGAATTCAGTTCTAAGCAAGGGGCAAAAATAGAGTTAGCTCTTTTCTTATTATATAATAATTAGGTGTTCTCATATATTATCAAACATTTCTCAAATATTTAATTAAATTTGTATTCAATTACTATAATTTTGCATCTGTAATACTGTTTTAAAGCTAATCTATGATGTTGAGCTAACCAAGATACGGTCAAAAGTTTGTTTTTTCCTTATTCTAGTCACTTAAATTACTTTTACCTTTGGACAAATTAAAAAATTTATCAGTATTAGGCCTACACAAATTTAAATCCTCTTTCTGTGAACTGCTGTATGTCTCTTTTTAGACATTAAAGCATTAAATATGCATAATTCAGCAAAGCGTTATATAACATTATCCATTGTCTTACCATATTAATTACTTTTACTTAGGTCATTTGTTCTGAATTTCACCTATATTGGCAAGACTATTATTTGTTTTCATCTCTACAACAAATGCCCAACAGATACATTAGGAAAATAGGCAGACAGCTGGTAAACAGACTCATTCCCTGCCTCAGGGCTAACAAAGCAATTCACCAAATCCATCTTTCCCTAGTTCATTTCACATCATTGTAATTTCCAAATCTTCTGCTTTAACCCTCTAAGGATTTGAGTATATTTAATATATAAAATAAACTAAAACCAAGCTTGTACTTAATCAGTTCTAATATTAACTGATTGTCTTTTTAATCAACAATTTTAATTCAACAATTTAAAAAAACAAGAACACCTACTACAGAATTGAGTAAAGAAAATATTTTACTCAATTCTGTAGTAGGTGTTCTTGTTTTTTTAAATTGTTGAATTAAAAAATATATAATTGACAAATAAAAATTGTATATATTTATGGCATATAACATGATATTTTGATGTATGTATACATTGTGGAATGGGTAAATCAAGCTAATTCATGTATCTATTACCTCACATATCTTTTTTTGTGGTGAGAACACTTAAAATGTTCTTGTTTTTGATTCATCTTCCTTTTATTTTTATTTACATCTTACAACCCCAATTTCAAAGACTATTATATAAATGTTGTAAACAGTGTATTTCCTAATATCCTGATTTATATATACACTTTCAGCATTTAATTTCAATCTAATTTTAGATTTTTAAAAAATGACATTTTTATTCATCTTTGTTTGAATGAAATCACCATCACAGAGTTAGAAATACAAGGAATGTTGAAATCATTATGGAGCATTGAGGCAACTGGCAATTTCACTATGCAAAGAAGGAGAAAAGCCAGGGTCCTTGGCTTTTCTGAAATCTACATTAGAGTTGGGAGATAAGGTGATACTCCCAAAATCAAAAGCAACAGGCATCATGCTAATAAAGACAGCCATTATTTGTGGACCATTCACTAGTTCCAGGCGTTATACTCAGACACTAGATAATCACATAGGATTCCAGAACATTGCTACTGGAAGTCAAAGCAAGAGACTGTAATGTGCACCAAGGAAATTATCAGAAAGGCAACTAGTCAAATGGAACAATGAGTGTATTTTGATATATACCATATCATTATTAGAGTTCAGTGGCTCACAAAAAAAAGAGAATACAATACAAATAAATAAAAAATATAGACATTCTTAGCATTCTCTTTTTTCTCAACTGGTGGCTTAATTGTTAGTTTTCAAAGAGATTTGTCCTAGGTCCCCTTCTCACTTGATATACTGTTCCTGAGTAAACCTATCTAGTCATGTGGTCTCAAACCCACATCTCTAGCTCAGATCTCCTTGCTTCACGTACTCAACTTCCTATTGCCTAGGAAGCATCTGAATGCCTTACAGGCTGCTCAAATTCTCCACGCTCAAAATTGAATTCATTATGACCATCCTCCCTGTATGAAGCCTCCTACTCCTTGTTCTCTCTCTAAGTAGTGTCACCATCCAGCCAGTTGCTCAATCCATAAACCTGAGAGTCATTCTTGACTCCTGTCTCTCTTTAACACTTACATCCAATCTATCACTAAGTCTTATCAATGATAGCTTCTAAGTCTTTCTCAAATAATTTACTTATCTCCATCTCCAATACCTTCTCAATTATGTTATGATAGCAATATTGTCTTTCTTCAGAACTACCAAAAAAGGCCTTTTGTTTCTGTCCCCGTTCCTCTAGTCTTGCCTCTTCTTCAATACTGACTTCTCACTGAAGAATGGTTTTTAGATGCTGAAAATTTATATCATGTTATTTCCCTTCTTAAAATCCTTCAATGGCTCCATATTGTCCTTGGCATAAAATCCAAGGTCCAGAGAGATTTTAACCCTGTTTACCAGTTTGGTCTCATTTTGTGTCTTCAGGCACTTCTGTTCTAAGCCATTAAAACTGGTTTTATTTGCTCAAATGGGCATGCTGTCCCTTGCCTTCTAGCCTTTGCACAAGCTTCTCCCTCTCTTTGCCTTGCTAACTCCTGCTAATCTTTTAGTTCTCAATTTAGCTATCACCCCTTCAGAAAGCTTTTCCTGACTCTCAAGTCCAATAAGGTACTCTTTCTCTATGTTCCCTTAGCACTTTATATTTCCTCCACCATAGCACCTAGCATTCTATAATTGCATTTTTACCTTTCCCCCCCTCACTATGCTATAACTCCCTTGAGGCAGAAACTCTGTTGCTTGCTGACTATTGTACCTCTTCAACTTAGCACAGCGTTCAGCACAAAGTAGTTGCTTACAAATGCCTGCTAAACACAGAAAAGATCAAAGAGACTAAGATTGTCAATTTTGGAGGTCATGGTGTAATCTTACTAATGTGAAACTTTTGGTACAAACTCATCAAATGCATGCGCTAGAAGGGACTGGAGAAATAAATCACTTTGTTCAGCCTCCCACCCAAAGTTAGAATCCCTACTGCATCATCCTTTAAACCAGGCATGTCTAACCTATGACCCCTGGGCCACATGCGGCCTAGGACAACTAGTAATGTGGCCCCACAAAATATTTAAACATCATGTGATTTTGGGCATTTATTTTCTTCACGACCCCATGCATAGTTCCATTTTTGAAATTCAAAATCACTCCTTATTCATGACATCGCTTCTTGGCAGCACATACATTTGTGAGCAGCTGTTTTCAGTTATGAAGCACACGAAGAGCAAAATTTGACCAAACATTTCTGACAAGCAGGCTGAGAACTCACTAAGAATTGCTATCACTTCCATCGGACCAGACATTGATAAATTAGTTTTATAAAAACAAGGTCAAATTTTTCAGTAGTTTTCTTCCTTTTTGTGAACTTTGTAGTAAAAATATTTCAAAAAATAAGTTTTATTATATATATATATATGCTAACTATATTATATAATTTATGTGCAGCCCAAGACAATTCCTCTTTACTTGATATGGCCCAGGGAAGCAAAATGGTTACTCAGTGCAACTCCCAGAATCCCAAAGGTCGGACACCCCTGCTTTAAACAGAGCTCTCTATCCTCTCCATACTAACACTTCCAGGGGTATTATTTTGTAAAACAATTAATCCTGTTAATGACTATATCTGTTTTTTTTAAGTCTTCCTCATATTTGAGGAAATAAAATTAAAAAAAGACAGAATTTGGATGAAAGAAAGAAGGCGGAAGAGTGGATGAAAATTATAGCGGGCAAGTGTTCTAATAGGAGGAAGGCTTTGAAACAAACAATTAGATATAGCCAGGGCATTTGAGGGCATTATTTTATACTTCCGAAGCCATTAGTTCTCAAGCTTTAATGTGCAACAGAATTGCCTAAGAAGCAGGTGAAAAATGTAGATTTCCTTGTCCCATTCCCTGAGAGTCTGATCCAATAGGTCTGGTGTGGATCCTATAAATCTGAAATTTGAACAAGCACCCCAGATCATTTTGATGCAAATAGTCCATAGACTACTTGTCACAAAACACTGCCTAGGCAAAAATAGTTTAAAATTCCCCCAATAAATAGAGAGGGCTTGCTAAAAGCCCAAACCTAACCTGCACACAATATATTTATGTAGTAAATCCTTACAAGTACCCCACAACTCTAAAATTAAAAAAAGAAGTGGAGCTAAGATATGACTGCCTTTAACCTGATTTGTGTTCTACTGAAACTGTTCAACTGTCTTAACAATTTTTAGTAGACGTAGCACATTATTGACGCTGTAATTGTGTTGTTAACGAAAACCTGTTAGGGCAGGAATGAATTACAGAGAAGAGACGACCCAAAGTTCACAGATAAATAAGCAAGAAAGTGAATGAGGTGAGATGACAGTAGATGACAGCTTATCCTGAAGAGAGGTAGCAATATGTAGTATTCCCACCAAAGGTGGCAAACAGACTTCTCAATAACTCCTTTCCTCCTTCCCCACAGCTCATGAGATTCCCTACTGCCAGCCATTTGCAAGAGCTCGCTGTCACCAGTTTATCTGCTCTCTGAAATCAGCAGATTAACAATGTGCTTTGCCTCTTATTAGAAAGCTAGTAGACCTGCTGTTCATCCTCTTAACCCACAATAAGAATCAGCATTCTCTAATCAGTCCTCCCTACTCCAAGCCCTGCTACTTCAGAAGGAGTTGGAACCTTGGCACACTTCTTTAGAAACATTTTTGATCTCTAACAGATTACTGAGGGTACCTTGGCATACTTGTGGAAGATGATCTAAAACTCTAAAAATAGCTATGAGCACAATTCTCCCACATGGATACAATTTGAATAGGTCTGGCAAGATGCTTTTAAGCTCATAAAAGTGTCATAGAATGTTATGAATTGACTTTACATGCCTCAGTACACCCGGTGTACAGATTAGCACTTTCTGTTATGACACCCAGGCTCTGTGCCCTCTACTCCAAACAGCGAGAAAAATTTATGAGCCAGAAAACCTTTCTTGGATTTGGCCTTGGGGAAGTGAGGAGTGGAATTCATTTGCTCACAAAGCTGCAGTGTGAGGCTCCCAGGAATCAGGGGTGCAATCACATTAAGTGAAAACCAAAGATTGCAAATAACAAAACCTTGAAACATGGCAGCCTTACGTTGAGCACAAGGATAGAGAGATGATCCCAACTGTGACGTGGAGAGGGAGAGTTGAAAATGTGGTTTTAAGAAAAAAGAATCGAGGTCGCGTGCAGTGGCTCAAGTCTATAATCCCAGCACTTTGGGAGGCTGAGGCGAGAGGACTGTCTGAGCCCAGGGGTTCAAGACCAGCCTGTGCTACTTGGCAAGACCTTGTCTCTACAATAAATTAAAAAATTAGCCGGGCATGGTAGCATGTGCCTGTAGTTCCAGTTAATTGGACAGTTGAGGCAGAAGGATCACCTGAGCCCAGTAGGTCGAGGCTGTGGTGGCCGTGAGTGTGCCACTGCACTTCAGCCTGGGTGAGAGTGAGACTCCGACTCAAAAAAAAAAAAAAAGAAAAGAAAAAAGAATCACACTATTGCATATGTTAGGTTTAAATTATTTCAATTCTCATACACATGTATGTGTGCCACAAAAAGGACTCAAAAGTGGTACTTAGGAGTCAAATATAAAGTGGCAGTTCTGAGGCTTATATGGTAGCTATCTTTGCATTTCTCTATTCATGGAACAAATCTTTTTGAGTGTCTAGTATGTGCCAGAACAAATATGAATATGACACAATCCCTGGCTTTTAGGCGTTCATGTCCAAGTGAGAGAAAACAGGACAATAAAAATGTGGTAATATACTGTAAATAATCTGATGGAGATAAGCACAGGATGTTTTGAAAACACAGTGAACTAGAGGGAAGCCAATTGATGAGAAGTCGAAGAAAGGCTTTTTGGAGAAGTGATGCCTGAACTGAATCCTGAAAGATGAGTTACCTAGAGGAAGAATTTGGAGAGGTCATTTCAGTTAAGAGGAAATGGTGTGGTATGTACGGGAAAATGTAAGTAAATCAGTAAGACTGGACAAAAGCATAAAGTACAAAGTAAGTGAGTGGTGAGAGATGAGACTAAGGTATAGGCGGGAGCCAAATCATGAAGGCCCCATGTCCCATGTTAAAGCAGCCGGACTTTCTTCTGTAGGCAATAGGAATGCTGGTGAGTGAACATTTTGGTAAGTCACTAGTAGTAGCATCAACTTGAAGAATGGAAAGGACAAGAGGCAAGAGCAGGGAGACTGGTTAAAAGCTGTTGTAATCGTCCAGAAAAGAAATAACTAGAATCTCAACAAAGGTAGTAGCATGGGGAATGGCAGCAAGGGCATGGGTTTGAGACTACTGAGGAAGATTTTTGTTGTTCTCCGTGTTTTGTATGGTTTTGATTCAAGGCTTCTTTTGACCCGGTGGTCAAAGTAGTTGATGTGGTGGCAGAAAGACAGTAATGGGATGGCGTGATGCAATATCATAAAAACTTATTTCAGATATTTGTAAAAAAATTAATTATGAAAATGCTTGTTTAAAGGATGCTTTTTTTACTCAGCTTGCAAGAGTAAATATTTACTGAAGATTTTGCTTAGCCTGTTGAGGGTTAATAAATCATGTGGTTCAGCCTGTTCTGGGAAATATGTAGTGGGAATAAAGAAAGTTAGGGTCAGAGCAAGAGAGAAAGGCTCTGCCAGCTGTCTCTTTTTCCTCTCTACAAAAGCATAAATACCCTCTAAGCAATTCCACAAAAAAAGAAGCTTTTCGTGCCAGAAATCTATTTATTTTGCAAAAGAAGAGTACAGAAGACCATATGGAATGCAATTAATGATGATATTCAGTTCAGAATGTGCAAGAACAGTATGAAGAAATAACTAGAATAAATGTTAAATTATTAAGACATGATATGAAATCACAGAGAATTAAGCTTAAAATAGTAAACAAGTTTTAAAAAACACAGATGGATATATTCATTTAAAATTAATCTTGCGTAAAATGAAAACAAGTATAAATTGTGTATCAGGTTATAAAGTAAAGTTATAATGAAACACAATTATACAAAGGACATTAATGAAACTGAACTCAGAATTCTTAATACTGAATAAATTAATCAGGAAAAACTAGATGATATATTATGATTGAAAAAAGAGCCGGGCTCGGTGGCTCAGCCTGTAATCCCGTGCCTTTGGGAGGCTGAGGTGAGTGGATTGCCTGAGCCCGCAGGTTCGAGACCCGCCCGGGGAACTTGGCAAGACCTCATCTCTACAATAAATCAAAAAATTAGCCGGGCGTGGTAGCGCGCGCCTGTAGTTCCAGCTGCTTGGAAGCCTGAGGAGGAAGGATCGCCAGAGCCCAGCAGGTCGAGGCTGCAGTGGCCGGGAGCGGCCACTACACTCCAGTCTGGGCGACAGAGTGAGACTCCAACTCAAAAAAAAAAAAAAGAGTAGAAAAGATCCAAGCTTAGATTACATAAATGTAATTATGTGATTATTCTGAAATATAGATGTGAAAGGAGACATCATGTTAAATGAACACTAGATCACAGTTTCAAGGAAATAAGGGATAGAACTAACAATATGAAAGAAATAAGCATCTAATCTGTCTCCAAGTCCTGTTGAATCTTTCGATAAAATACTTCTTAAATTGGTGTCTTAAACATTTCCAATGCCACTACCTCAGTCTACAACACTTAATCTCCCCCATTCCACTTTTCCTCTGCTTAACCCCATTGAGCATAATGATGCCAGATTCTCTTTGAGAAATTTGCCTAATGAATCCAATCTAATCTCCTCTTTCTGATTAGAAGACTTTCCATAACCCAGTTCCATCCTACCTATGCAAGCTTTCTCCCCAATATGCCTTCTTTGCTCTAATCAGGCCATGCTGCATACTGTCCCTAAGATACTACATACTCATTTCTGGTTTTGTCCCTTTCTGAAATGTCATATCCTTTTTGGTTTGTCTTTTTATTCTCCTAAGAATGTCTTCCAAAGAATAGATGTCTATTTTTTTTAAAAAGGCAGAGGTTTATAATTTTGATGAAGTCCAATTTTTAAATATTTTTCTTTTATAGAATGTGCTATTGATGTCTTACTTAAGAAATCTTTGCCTAATGAAGGCCACAAATATTTTTCCTGTTTTATTTTAGGTTTTAGATTTAAGTGTATAATGCATTACAGATTAATTTTTATATATGGTGTGAGGTATGGAACCAAGTTAATCTTTTTTGCATATGGATATCCAATTGAGCTTAGCAACATTTGTTGAAACTACTGTCTTCTTCCACTGACTTGTCTTTACACCTTTTACAAATGCCATTTGTCCATATGTGTGGATTTATCTTTGAATTTTCTATTCTGTGTGATAAATCTATTTCTGTATCATTGCATTAGTACCATACTATCTTGATTATTGTAGCTTTTTAATAAGTCTTGAATTCTGGTAATCTTAGTCTCTCAACTTTCTTCTTGTTTTTTCAAATTGTTTTCACTATTCTATAGCCTTTGCATTCTCATATGAATTTGAAAATTAGCTTGTCAGGTTTTACAAAAATTCATGATAAGTTTTTGAGGAAAACTGACATCATAAAAATATTGTGTCTTCCAATTCATGAAACTGATATACCTCTTCATTTATTTGTCTTATTTTAATTTTTTTTGCAATATAGTTTTTAGTGTACAAGTTTTTTACATCTTTGTGAGATTTATCCCCAAGTATTTCATATTTTTGATGCTATGGTAATATGTATTTATTTTCAATTGAATTTATAATTATTTATTGCTAGGATATAATATACAATTGATTTTTGTATATTGATTTTCTATCCTGAAACTTTATTAAACTCACTTACTTGTTCTTGTAGCTTTTTTGTAGATTCTCTGGATTTTTCTGCATAAATAATCATATCATCTACAAATAAAGACAATTTTACAGCTTTACTACTTTTCAATCTGGATGCCATTTTTTCTTCCTTCTTTCTTTCCCTTCTTTCTTTCCTTTATCCCTTCTTCTTTTCCTTCCCTCTCCTCCCTCTCCTTTCTCTCTCCCCCCTCTCCTATCCCTCTCCCCCCTCTCCTTTCCCCTTCTTTTATTTTTTCCCTCCTTGCCCTTTTACTCTGTAAACTTTAGTAAAATGTTCAATGAATTAGTGAGAGTGGACATCCTTGTCTTGTTCCTGACCTTAGAGAGACAGTATTTGCTCCTCCACTGTTGTTTATTGTTAACTGTAGGTGTTTTACAGATCTTTTTTTTCTAGTTGAGAAAGTTTTTTTCTATTCTCAGTTTAGAGAAAGTATTTATCAAAAATTAATGATGGATTTTTTCAAAAGCCTTTTCTGCATTGAGCTGTTTATATGGTAATTTACGCTGATAATTTTTAAAAAATGTTAAACCCCACTGGGTCTTGATGTATTATCCTTTTAATATGTTGTTCATTCAGTTTGCTACATTTTGGCTTAGATTTTATTTTTAGATTTTTTTTGCATCTATATTCACAAAAGTTACTGGTCTATTTTTTCTTGTAATGTCTTTGTTTTTTTTGAATGAAAATTTTGGCCTGATATAATAAGTTGATATAATATTCGTTCTCTTAAATGTTCTGAAAAGTATTTGTGTAGGATTGGTATTATTTTGTCCTTAAATAATTTGAAGATTTTGCCAGGGAAGTTATTTGGGTCGGGAGTTTTATTTATGAGAAGTTATAAGACTATAAATTCAGTTTCTTTAATAGCTGTAGAGCTACTCAGTTAATCTCTTTTTTTGAGTAAGTTATTTTGCAAGGAATTTTTCCATTTAATCTGTTATCAAATGTATTGTCATAAAGTTATTCATAATATTACACCATTATCATTTTAATGTCTTTAGATTCTGTGGTGATATCCCCTCTTTCATTCTCAGTTTGGTAATTTGTGTCTTCTCTCTTTTATTCTTGATTAGTCTGTTTAGAGGTTTATCAACTTTATTGATCTTCTAAAAATCCAGCATTTTATTTTATTTTCTCTATCATTTTGCTGTTTTGTGTTTCACTAAAATTTCCATCTTTATTTTTTTCCTGTTTACTTTAGAACTAATCCATTCTTTCTATAGTATCATATGGTGGAAGTAAAGGCCGTTGCTTAGATAACATTTTTCTTTCCCAATATAGGTGTTTAATGCTATACATTGCCTACAAATATCTGCTTTAGTAGTATCCCACAAACAAGTATGCTGAGCTTTTATTTTCCCTCAGTTCAAAGTAATTTTTAACTTACTTTTGATTTATTTTTTTAACTGGAGTGTTTTTATTTTTATTTTTAATTGACACAAAATTATGCATATTTACGGAGTACACTGTAATGTTTTTATATGTGTATACATCGTGTAATGGTCAGAGCAGGGTAATTAGCATATCCATCACCTAAAGCACTTATTATTTCTTTGTAGCGGGAAACATACAAAATCCTATCTTCTAGTTGTTTTGAGATATACAATACCTTATTATTGACTATAGTCATCCTACTGTGCAACAGAACACTGGAACTTATTCTTCCTTTCTAATTGTGACATTGTACCTGTCAACCATCCTCTCTCCACCTTCTTTTTCTCCCTACCCTCCACAGTCTCTGGTAGTTACTGTTCTATCCATTGCTTCTATGAGATCAACTTTCTTAGGTTTTGCATATGAGTGAAAACAGGCAGTATTTGTCTTTCTGTGTCTGGCTTATTTCACCGAACATAATGTCCTCCGGGTTTATCCATGTTGTCACAAATAACAGGATTTCATTCTTTTTTATACCTGATCTGAATTCCATTGTGTCTATATATATCACTTTTTCTTTTTCTTTTTCTTTTCTTTCTTTCTTTTTTTTTGAGTCGGAGTCTCACTCTGTTGCCCAGGCTGGAATGCAGTGGCCTTCTCACGGCCACCACAGCTTCGACCTACTAGGCTCAGGAGATCCTTCCGCCTCAGCCTTCCAGGTAGATGGAACTAGAGGCACGCACTACCAATACTGTTAATACTGAATATTAACCCTTTGTCAGATGTATAGTTCGCAAATATTTTCTCCCATTCTGTAAGTTGTCTCTTTATTCTGCTGATTGTTTCCTTTGCTCTGCAGAAGCTTTTTAGTTTGATGTAATCATAGTGTTTAGTGTCTATTTTTACTTTTGTTTCTTGTGCTTTTGAGGTCTTATTTTTAAAAAAATTCTGACTGGGCTAAGTGGCTCAGCCTGTAATCCCAGCACTTTTGGAGGCCGAGGTGAGTGGATTGCCTGAGTCCTCGGGGTTGAGACCAGTTACTTGGAAGGCTGAGGTGGAAGAATCACCGGATTCCAGCAGGTCGATGCTGGGGTGACCATGAGCATGCCACTGCACTCCAGCCTAGGTGACAGAGTGAGACTCCGAATAAAAAAAAAAAAAATTCTTGCTCAATCCAATGTCTTGAAATATTTCCCCTGTTTTCTTCTAGTAGTTTCATAGTTTTTATCTTACATTTAAATCTTTAATCTATTTTTAGTTGGTTTTTGTATATGGCGATAGGTGGGGGTCCAGTTTCATTCTTCTGCATATGGCTATACAATCTTCCCAGCACCATTTATTCAAGAGACTGTCCTTTCCCCAGTGTGTGTTTTTGACACCTTTGTTGAAAATCAGTTGGTTGTAGATGCATAGATTTATTTCTGGGTTATTTATTCTGTTCCATTGGTCTATGTGTCAATTACTATGCCAATACCATGCTGTTTTGGTTGCTATAGTTTTGTAGCATATTTTGAAGGCATAATTTTTTTCTTTGATCCATAGGTTATGCAAAGTGTGCTATTTCGTTTCCACTTATTTGTGACTATTCCAAATTTCTTTCTGTTATTGTGGTCAAAGAATATACTTTGCATATTTTCAGTTCTTTTGAATTTAGGCCAGTTGAAGGTGTCTCTTTGCTGTTTATTTATTTTTGTTCTTTTAAAAAAAATCTCTGTTTCATTTTAGATTGCGTTTATTATTATGTTCTTCTGATCATGAATATTTTCTTCTACAATGTCTAATCTGCAGTTAATCTCACCTTGGCTTTTTAAAAAAATCTTGGTCATTGTAGTATTTATGTTTAGATATTCTATTTGGGTCTTTTAAAAGATTTTCCATGTCTCGACTATCAGTTTGAACATACAGAACACAGTTATAATGACTGTTTTGATGTCTGCGTTTGATAATTTATAATAATAATTCTGTATCAGGTCTAGGTTCTTCAATTGATGGATTTTTCTCCTCATTATGGGTCATATTTTTCTGTTCCTTTATATGCATGGTAATTTTTTTCACTGAATGCCAGTAATTGTGAATTTTATCTTTCTGTCTGTTGGTTATTTTCGTATTCCCGTAAAATTCTTGAACTGTATTTTGTGCCACAGTTAAATTATTTAGAAATTGATCCTTTTAACTTTGTTAGTCCAGGGAGGATGGGAAGGGGGATGGGAATGAAAAAGTCACCTATCAGGTACATTGTGCACAGGTGAGAGTGGTGGGTACACTTAAAGCCCAGACTTCTTTGCCACTATACAATGCATCCATGTAAACAAAAACCATTTGTACTCCCTAAAGATACTGAAATAAAAAAGGAAAAGTAGACCATAAGTAAATAAAATTGGCATTCATTACAGATTTTTTAGAAATTATATATGGATTTTTATAATAGCTTTATTTATAATTGCCAAAATTTGAAAGTCACCAAGATGTTCTTCAGTAGGTAAATGAATAAATAAACTGTGTCATATTGAGACAATGAAATACAATTGACATTTTCCATCCATAAGTTCCACATCTGTGATTCAACTAATCATGGATAGAAAAACAAACAAGCAAACAAACAAAAATAAACCAAATCAAACCAAAACAAAACAAAAAAACAGATTCGTTAGGCTAAACTAGAGCAATCTTTAGGAATAATTATTCCCCAATACTGAGGCAAAACTCTTCATAATTCTCTACCCAATATCCATAAATTATAAGGTTTTATAGTCTTGCTAAAAGAAATGGGTGCTAATCCTTGCCCCGTGTGAGTTCCAGGCACTGTTACCTTTACTCCTTTTAGAGAGGGCTGTTTCCTGGGCCTTGGGTAGTCTTTTCACATTCTCCTGAACATGCAAGAGAGACTCTCTGCACATCTCCTGAGTCATTTCTGTGTGCAGCTTTCTCCTATACAATGCACTGTTCTGCAAATAGTAGCTGTCTTAGTGTCCATGAAATCTCAGCCTTCTCTCCTCAAATCAGGCTGTCCGGATTTCCCTTCTTGCATCATGGCCTGGAGACTCTCTCAAAGCAGATTGGGCATTTTCAGGTCTCACTTCATATGTGTTCCTAACTCAGGTATCACTGTTTTTGTAGTTTGATGTTCAATGTCTTGAAAGAACATTGTTTCATATATTTTGTCTAAGTTTTTGGTTGTTTCAGGTGGGAGGGGTAAATTTAGTTCCTATTATTCCATATTGTCCTATAGCAGAAGCATTTACATTTTGGGGGGGTCACATACAGTATGTACATATTTATGTATGTATATAATATATATATAATAGTAATGGTATTTAAAAACGAAACATACCCAGAGCTGGCAAAAATATTCTTGCCTATATTGTTATTGACAATGTAAATTGATACAAACCTTTTGGGAAGCAACTTGGTAATATTTATTAAAATGTTTAAAAATATTTCTACTCTATGAGTAATTGAACTTCTTAGAATCTATCGTAAGAAAATAATGAATAAAAATGCTTTATTCTTAGTAACTTAATACCAAGGTTATATATAATAAAGAAATATTGGCAAAAACCTAAATATCCCATAACAGATGCACAGGTCAAGTAGTATATTATTCTGTAATATATGGTAATATATAATATATAATTATGCTATCTGAAAAAGTATGCAGTAATAAAGATGAATGCTTATATGTTATAAAATAAATAGATACAAATATTTATAATAAAATAAGTAATAAACATTTGTGCCAATAGGAAAACCTAGAAGCAAATATATAAAAATATTATCACCAGTTACATACCTTTGGTTGTATTTTGGAACTGGGATTATGGGTAATTTTTCATAATGAAGAAAATGTTTTAAAAGTTTGTTGTGATAATCTTGGGTTTATGGTACTTTTCAAAAAAAGTCTTTCTATGTAAGTCCATTTAAGAAAGTAGGTTAATGTGAAGCTCGATGAAAGTTGTTAATGAGTAACCTTAGCAATTTTATTTAAGTTAATCAGGCAGCACTTAGCAACTGGCAATTCCTATCATATGAAGATAGCTTGGAAGGAGTAAGTTAAGTAACTATGGAATTTTGGATTGAGAAAAGACGCTAATGCAGATGAATAACTGCCAAAAGTTATAGTGGTTTAAAGACTGGGTTTAGGAGTCAAGCATACTTCTGTTCAAATTATCGCTTTGCTTTCTCAGCTGAGACCTTGGACAAATTATTTATCTTAACCATGGTTTCCTCATTTATAAAATGGAGATAATGATAATGCTTGCCTCACAGGACTCTTGTGAAGTTAAGAGAGATAATTTACCTTTCAGTGCTATAGTCTATTAGTAAGCTGAGTATGCTAATGATAATGGCAATAATACTAGTTGTCATTCTTTGAGTACTTACTGCGTGCTACTCTTTCAGGTGCTGTACATTTATTAACTAATGAGCCTCTCAGTATCCCTATCAGGTAGGTTGTATTATCATCTCTATTTTTCAGAGGAGAAAACAGAGGCACAGAGAAGATAAGTAACTTGCCCAAGGACACACATTTATTAAGTGGCAGAGGAGTAGAAGCAGAAAGGCCTAAATTAGGAGGCTATTGTAGTAGTCCAGAGAAAACAGTGACTTGAATTAAGGTCATAGCAGTGGAGATGATGTTAATAGTATGAACAAAAGTCCTTTGAAAAGGAATTTGGAGGAGGAAAGAGACATTATTCTAGTGAACAGTTTGCAGACAGGAGGACACAGCTTTTGGTGTAAAACGAAGGTGCAAAGAGACCATTTGGCTTTGATAGCAAAAGTTTCCACTTAGGCTCCCAATTAGGTCTGTTTATACAAAGGAAGGATTCAAACTTGTTTAATTCTGATCGGTTGGCACAGAGGAGTCCTGCTTGGTTGGTTCAGGTGAGCTCCGATAGGTTGGTTCAGGTGAACTCAGATTGGTTGGTTCAAGCGAGCTCTGATTGGTTGGTTTCCAAGCCTACACCCAGAAGTCTCTGTCAGATGTTTCTCTCTTTTTTTTTTTTTTGAGTTGGAGTCTCACTCTGTCGCCCAGACTGGAGTGCAGTGGCCGCTCCCGGCCACCGCAGCCTCGACCTGCTGGGCTCCGGCGATCCTTCCGCCTCAGCCTTCCGAGTAGCCAGAATTACAGGC